>JAYKAV010002453.1:570478-750494 GCA_035582835.1 Phoebastria nigripes | reverse complement strand
AGGTGGGTGTTGGTCTCTTCTGCCAAGCAACTAGCGATAGGACGAGAGGAAATGGCCTCAAGTTGCACCAGGGGAGGTTTAGATTGGACCTTAGGAAAAATGTCTTTACTGAAAGAGTGGTTAAGCCTTGGAACAGGCTGCCCAGGGAAGTGGTGGAGTCACCATCCCTGGAAGTATTTAAAAGACGTGTAGATGAGGYGCTTAGGTTCATGGTTTAGTGGGCATGGTGGTGTTGGGTTGATGGTTGGACTCGATGATCTTAGAGGTCTTTTCCAACCTTCATGATTCTATGATTCTATGATTCTATGATTCTTTTCAATCTGCATGAAGATTTTATGAATGATTCTTTATCTCCAAACGTCTAAGTTTCAAAGATATAGTTATCCAGCTTTCTGGTAACTGTAGAAGACTACTAAGAACAAAATACAAATGGCTAAGGAATTGGAAAAGCTGAGATTCCCTTACTCTTGAGAACAACTCTTGTCCTATCTCCTAAACCAGAAAAATGTTTGCGAAAAGCTGCAGGAGTGCAGAACAGAGAGGAGAAGAGAGTGAGGCCTGTCCATTTTCCCTAGACTGTTATGTTCACTCATGGGACTCAACTCAAAAAGCTTACTGCTGTCACGTGAGGTGCATGAGAGGCAAAGGAGGCTTAAAATATTTACATTATGGCTACTTTAACTTGCCTTTCTTAGTTCTTTTGGTTTCTTGCTCTTTGTCACATTACACTATCATTCATATATAACAGTTGTATGTGAACTGATGGCTTAAGTCTCTTTTGTCATAAAAAGGTCAAATTCCCACTGCCAACCCATCCCTTCTGAACTGGACTGCAAAATGAGGGCTCCTCATGCAGCCTTAGCTCTCAGGCTAGTCCTAGCCCAATACAAACAAAGCCATTGACTTCAGCGTGCCTGCTTGTATGAATAAGGCCTGTAAGATACAGCCTGTACATTCCAAATTGCCTCTTTTTTGTGCCATTCACACCAGGGATTAATATCTGTGGGAGGCTTTTGTGAAGCCTTCACCCTCTTGCCCTTCCAAAGTCCAGCAGTAGCTGTGACTTCAAGGATGCAGCTACATTTTTTATCCGTACTGCCCCTTTGTAAAACAGCCCTTTAGCATGCAGAAACTGAAAATTTTCTTCCAGTCTGCAATTTCAAGTCCCAAATTGCCTTTCTTGGAATACTGTTGGAAGGGCTGAAAGCCAGTGCTTTTCAGTTCTCACTGCCAGTTGATACTTCCCTGCCCTCTGTCAAAATTTCAAGATTAGAGAATGGCAGCAGCCGTGGAGTACAAGTTGTCCAGTAGCTCACCTAAGAAATGAAGCATTGAATATTCATTGTTCCCTATTGCAAAATGTCATTTTTCCATGAGTACTGCTTGAAGCAGTACAGAGAATACATTTGCATAAACCATTTGTAAGAAACAGAAGACTCTTTGTGAAGAACTWTTAAGAAACCACATAATCTACTTTTCTGTTCTTATACAAGTTCCAGGGAGAACACAGAGCTCCTTTGTAAACAGAATCTAAATACAAGTGCTCGGTATGTTTTTTCTGCAATCAAGATTCCATAAATAATAAAATTGGAGTTCAAAACCAGAAGTACCTGAAATTGTTAAATGTAATGTTAATGATTTCCTGGCAGTATTTGAGATTCAGAAAGTTGAACACTATTAATATCCATGCTATTTTGACCAAGCTGAACTCCCCCTCCCCGGTTCTGCTAAATAAAGCCGTAATTAATCTGCAATACAAATTTTGGTATCTCCAGTTCCTGGGGAAAAGCATTTTTATAATACATCAGGGGAAGTTGATTCTGTAAATTCAGTTGTGGGTTTTAATAGCCTTCATAATTCATTGCTGTCTCAGTGATTTTCTGCTTTTATTGCCTGTCTGAGCCCTTTTGTCTAGATAGGTGGCCTTGAAGGTTGCTTTTTTTTATGATACCACCTTTCGCCTTAACGTTTCATTGCCCTTCTCCAGTAGCTGATCTCGTGCACACTTAAAGAGGCCCTCCACCACCTCCACGATCACACAGACTGGGATAAGTAAGCCAGATAAGTCAAGGCAAACAAAGCCCAAGTGTGGCACACTGAACAGCCAAAGAGATTACTGCTCATGCGATTAACATCTTTTCATGCCCCTTCTCCCACCGCAAGATGGTCTTGTTTCCTTTTCACTGGACAACACAGTTCAAGTATTTACTTGTTGCATTTCCCTGCAGTGAATTACTCGGGCATTTCTACCATTCCCCGGGAGCCCTCCTGTGCCTGGCTGTGCTGCAGAGGGGAGGCGCAGGGGCAGTGCTGCTCAGCAGGGAAGCACTGGCAAAAAGCTCCGCACGTGTTTTGCTAGGCAGTCTTGGCAGAGAGCACATTAATGTAATCACTTTCTGGTTTATTAATGGAGAACTCCTTGTTTGAAATGAAATACGAAACCCTTGCAGATAGCATATGCCCTCAGCGCACAGTCATAGTCGTTTGGCTTAGCAGAATGCAGCCAATAATTACCTGCAATTATTATCAACAAAAGTCATACAGACTAATTATATATCACCTTTAATCCCAGTGTATCAATCTCCTGCCAGCATTCATTTACATTGGCCAGCCATGCTAGGTGCTGAGTGCCTCCTGATACCAGGCAAAGTCAAGGTGCCCCAGTATTTCCTGGGGCAGCGCTGGACCTGGCTGGAAGCCCCACAATGCTGTTTTCTGCGTGCCTGGTTTTCCAGCTGATTACATTCCAGAATTCTAATAGGAAATAACTAAATCGATAAAGTTAAAAAAAAGAAACGGAAAAGTGTAGGAACCACCAAATGCAGGAGGCCTAGTTTAAATTACCCACATTTCAATGATTGTATAATGATATTTTATAATTCCACAGCTCTAGATTCAGCACAGTGCCTACACACAAAAGCCCTGTGAGACTACAGTTGCACTGCAGGATAAGCCCAAGCTTAAGTAGACAGAAATATTCCTCACTACTCTCCCCCTAGAGTATATCCCAGACCTGGGGCTCAAATCCTTGATCCATCAACTTCTTAGTTAATTACGCAAAATAATAGCACACATTCAGCAAGAGGAACCGAGATCTCTTTTTCTCCAGAGCTATAGATAGTGGTATCGGTTGGATTCTGCAAATGTCCTCCCCAGATTTTAAATTAATTTATTTGACTCACAGCTGTTTGGTGTTTGCTTTCCATAATGTTTGTGTGATCAGACTTTACTGGCTCAAATATTTGCAGAAAGTGGATTACTGGAAAACTTGAGGAAACACATTTCAACGTAAACATGAAATGATTCCTTCCGGATGTATTCGTTCACACATTCAGTGCAGAAACAGAGCCAAATCGATCCGAGGCCTTTTGGCCAATCTCCTCTAAGCAGCACAACCCAAATGCGCTTATCAGTGACTCCAGCCAAAAATTAAAAGCGTATCTGATTAACTAAGTGGACTGAGTTGTGATTGACTTGCATGTATTAAGAAAAGAGGCAAATTTCATCAAACAAACTCTTACGGGCTTACCGCAGCCCTGACTGAGGCTGAAGGTATTTTTCCTGCAGGGTTTATGCACTCCAGGACGTGGGGTGCATCCCACGCCTGCCCCCATCTCCTTCCCCCTCTTGCTGCGCTCCCTCGCCCTGCTCCTGCCCTGATGGGGTGTGCCAGCTCGTGGTGAGAACAGATTTTAAACTATCCACCAACCTCCTTTACCAAACTAACCAAGGAACAAAACAATGCAAATCAGTATAGTATTTGTTGGAAATAGGAAGTATTTAATTTTGGCTTACATTTAATCAGACTTAAGAGAGTTTGTTACATGCTAACTGGAAAGCATGTAAGATAATCAGGAGCAGTAAATGCCAAATGGCAAGCGCATAAGATAATCAGAAGCAGGTTTAAATATTTTAAAATGCGTTGATGCAATATCAATATATTTTTCATGATCATTTGTTCATAATTTATTTGTATATTTCTTTCATAAATTGCTTTTAAGACACAGTGAAAGAAGTATTTACCTTATGCCCCGAAGTTTTTCAACAGCAGATGAGTTTTAGGCACACGTTTTTTCRTATCAGCATGCCTCTGTTTTGAACCCTGGTACGTAGCAGCTCATTCAGTACTAGTCAACAAAGTTGGTTTGGTAACTGATGGTGCAGGCAGAGAACTGAACAACTAACTCTGCGGTTAATAGTAAAAGTATATCCCATGTACTTACTTTTCTATCTATAGATCCAAGAGCTTGAAAACAGCTGTGCACTTTAGGTGAATTATTTACTTTTGGTTGGTAACAACATTTAGCTTAGCATCCATGGATTCAACAGTTAGCATCCTTGCTGGAATGCCGAAGTGTGCCAGGTAATAGTGTTTTCTTTTATAGTGTTAATATGTGAGGCTGGGATGGATCRAGTGGCTTCAAACAGGGGGCTGCCCTGTGGTGGTGTGTGGGCTTTATATTGGAAAAGTGCATGCTGCTCAAAGATCTCATTTTCACTCAGTGTTTAGGAAATACACTGGCTGGGCGTCAGAGTACTCACTTTGCAAGAGAGTAAAGTTTTGTTCTGTTTTTTCACGTTTCTTAACTGTGGTTTTCTCACTGCTTCTGCAAAGTCCCAGCAAGAATACAATTTTTCTGCTAAATCCTTGAACTGATAGTTGTCACATGGGCTTTTTGGGCTGAGATTTTTGAAGTGATTATTGCAGCCAGATGAAAACTGTCGCCTATATTTAGCAGGAGTCAATCCCTAAGCTCTTCTGAAAATCTCAGCCTTTCCAATAAAGTCAAAATTTGGGTTTCTGAACTGCCCAGATGAAAGTAGTCTACAGAGTAACTGTGCATAACAACAGGTAAAGGGCAAGCATATGCACATTTTGTGCACTATTGCTCTTCTGGCTGCAGAAACATGGCACTGGTGGAAAGAATTTGGGCAGCCAGCTGGAAAACTTAATCCTGAATATTTTGCTAAAAATAAATTATTTCTCTTTAAAGACAAAGAAGAAAACAGTGTGAAAATATTTCTTATATTCAAAGAATGTCCCTGTATGTCCCTTTTCAGGGATTTTCTTCTGATCTTTATGTTCTCCATATTCCATATTTATATTGCTTTAAAATTGTACCTGCATATTCCTGCTCTCATAAATATGTTAATTAGACATGTATTTGTTCTGAGAAAATGAGTTACTAAAAAGCAAACACTCCAAATGAATGATATATTTTGTGGCATGCTGCAGAGGGGGGTGATTAACATGACCCCCACACGCCAGAGGTTCTGACAAACAGGTTTACAAGCTTTGCCCTTCAAAATCCAAACTGGGTGCGTGAAGTTTTTTGCAGAATGGAGGCCTGCCCAGAGCCACGTGTTTTTGCAAGCTCTTGCATCCATTCCTCTTTCTAGTCTGACTTGTGTCCAAAATAAGGTGCTGGCAGTCAACACGTTGCCATGTATCTTGCAGAAGCACTAACTTGTTAGCTGAGTGATGACTCCAGACTCGGCATTCCCTTAGCTCTCACTTGTGACAGTGATTGCCAAGGCTAGTGGTGAACTAGATAAGGTGGGGGGAACAAGCATAAGGTACCCCTTTGGATTCCTTTTGAATTTTTGAACAGTGACACACCATATGGCCTTATGTTCTTTAGGTAGCCTAAGGCCGTTGCATTCGCTAAGAAAGAATGCAGAGTCATTATTTCTCACTCTCTGTTTTCAGGCATGAAATTAAAATCTCACATGCTGTGCCAGAATTTAAGAGTTTGTTACTTTAGCAGCAACCAGGATTACTAAGATCACCTTTTTATCAGGTCCTGGTGGAAGACTAGCTTAGCAGAGCGGCTATAACTTTCAGGAGAGCCTGGGCATCTCCTGAGCTTAAAAGGAGAAGGCAGGATGAGAGGGGCAGGGCAGCAGTTGTTCTGTTTTTCAGAAAAGGTTAAGAGAGTGCTCTGGCATTAAAAGGGAGGGAGCATGATCTACTGGAGACATCTCTGCCCAAGCACTTAGGGGAACAATCGCTTAGGTTGTCCTCATCATTTCTGAAGCCGCTAGCTTTGCCAGGTTTATGCTTGTGCCACAGAGAAGCATGTAAAGCTGCGGAGGATCCAAACCAGCTGGTTCAGCTGGTACTGTGGATGAAGGCTTGGGAAAAAGCAACTCACCCTAAATTAATTCCTCCGTGACAGAGCCAGGGTGSGTGGAACCATCACAGGAAACTGGTAGATATGTTTATTTGGCAAGAATTCATTCTAATAGTCCCAAGACACCGGTGACATTTAATATCTAAACAGAAGAGTAACTGCCACATGTAACAGCATCACCTTGATTTTAGGGCATCCCTTCTACTGGCTAAATTTACTACTTTTCCAGTCATTGATCTGTCTGGGAATCCTTTTCAAATTCATGTGAGTTTTATTAAATGTTGGGTAATATGTGACCCCATCAAGTGAATGCAGCGTCCACTTGGGAGACTTTTGTTCTATTCAAACCTTTGTTGACAATGCAGCAAGCTCTGCTATGGGCTGCCAGGGGGTGGGCAGCCCGGGCTGAGCCGCGCTTTGATTGATTTGCACAATAGGAACAAAAATATTCCTGAAACTCTTGAGATCACTCAACTCTTCCTGCCAGACTTCCATGAAATATAACATGCAATCAATTTAGCTTACAGCCAAATTCTCCCCTTTCAGCCCCCTCTTTCCTTTGGTGTGTCAGCRAAGATAAATGAAAGAAGCAATAAGGAGTACAAACAGCAGTAGCAACGAAAGCAGCAATTGCTTGTGTAGGGGGACTCATGGTGCCAGGCCAGAGCAGAACCCACAACAACTTGACCAAACACAGGAATGAATGAAAGGTCCTTTTGAAAGGGCAAAAGAAAGACCGCGTTGACCTCTTGGCAGAAAGAGGAAACTTCAAAGGGTTTACAACAGTTAAAAGACCCAGTTACACGCAGCAAAAATGACTTGCATTGGATGCTAACACGGCGAAACTAAACAACCTCACAGTAAGAGATATAGCAGAAGGTGGAGTAGAGGGGGCATATTTTCTGCTAGTCACTGGAAAAACGTCGAAAAGGCTAATTCTGTCAGTTTGGTGTTAGGCGTAGGCTTCTTTTCGAAGCTGCACATGTGAAGAAAACAGAAATTTAGGCAGAACTCCTAACAGGCTTTGGAAAAGTCAGGCACATGTTTTCTTTTCATTTTTCTCACCAAGAAATGTTCTCATCGTGCTCCTTTTGGAAACATTTGGCAGTTCCTTAGGTATGACAGAAACTATGTTTGAGGAAGTTAGAACTAATGAAATAGGGTATTTAAAGAGAAAGCTTCTGAATGATCCGAGTGTTGAATATGATTTATGAAAACTATATTGAAAAGGGGAAAAAAGTGCTAATTGCCTGAGATAGTTGCATTCTGCTGTTTTTCTTCACCCGAGGTTCAGTTTTTTTACTTGCTCAATACAGCTTGGAAGGTATTTGATCACACATGTAATTTTAAGCAAGAGAGAGGGCCGCTGGCTGCAGTGAGACTGTTTGTGCTCAGGGTTAAGCAAGTGCATAAAACCTTTTGCTAGACAGCAGTCTTGCAGGGCTCTGTCTCTGAATTCCAAGGATTTGAGAGCAAGTAAGTCACAGCACTTCAATGAACAAAGACTTTCCTCTTTAATCTACTCTAGTTGGGAAAGATAAGGCCTCAAATGGAATCTGCTTCAAGACTAGATTACACATTAAGATAAGCATAATACGATAAGGACCAACTGACACAGCTTCTGTAAGGGCAAATTGTGCTGCTCTGTCTTTCAAGAATTCCTTGAAAAAGTGCATAAAGTAAGAGATGAAATGTATCTTTTGAACATAATTTACGTGGCATTTCAAAAGGCTTCTGACGGGAACCTGTGTGAGAGGCTTTGAAATAAAATAAATAGCAAATTATGTTGCCAACCTATAGGATGCTTGGAATTCATAGTAAATAGCCAATTTTAAACTAAAAGAGCAATGAGAAAACATGTTGGGCTGCTGTTTATTATTTGAATTATTTTGGAAAAAGAGATTTAATGCAATTTGTTAACAAATGATTCCCAGTCGGTAACAACTAAAGAGGACCGTTAGACGCTCCTAGAAATGTTTGTATTTGCCCAAAGCATTCATTCTTCCATCCATCTATCAGCATTCTGGCAGCTCTAATGAAAAGTAGTATGTGTTAGGAAATATAATAAACTTCTCATTATTGTAATGGACTTTGATCCAACATGGTTCCCTGAGGAAACCGATATGAATCATTGTGACTATTACAGCTTAATGAATATGCCTTTCCAAAATAAACTAACAAAGAGAAGGATTAGAGAAATACTTTACAGAAGTAATATCTCACTGTAATAATGATTTAATACAAAACTATGAATGATACATTTCCAGGTGCATGACAATTCAGTTTTGGATGCCTCAATATAAATGGACATGCTGTGCATAGAAAGCATCTGGAGAAGAATAACAAAACCAGTCAAAGTTATGTGAAGATTCACATGAATGATTATTTCGACTATGGGCATTTGACATCCAAAAGACAAGGTTAACAAAATATCAGGCAAAATACGCTTTCTTAAATTTAAGCTTTGGAGTGTCCATATTCAAATTTGTGGGTTTCTTATGTGCTTAAAATAAGCATATGCTTACCAGATGCACGGTCAGTCCTTTTCAGCATGAGAGATGGGAACCCATTTTCATAAGAGCCATTGACGTTTTTTGCAGTTACCTTCCACAGACTTTTTACACAGTAGTCCATTAATCCCTTTATCCACAGCCCATGAGCTGAAAATGACTGGCTTAAGTGAGACTAAAATGTGATTTCAAACACATAATAATGAATGTCAATGAGAAGAGTAGCCACCCATTTCTTTCTTCTTTGCCCCACCATATAAACATATCAAGGCATCTGATCGAACTCAGATGCAATGCATTTGGGACATTTAAATTAAAGGAAATAAATACTACTTTATCTAGTATTAATAGTAGTCAATTTGTGATTCATTGGCACATGTAACTGCCAGAACATGGGCGTAACATTCAAAATTGAATATGGGTCCTCTGTGTATTTGAGTAGACGAAGGTTTGGATTGATTCAGCTTTTCAAATCTACATAGGAACTTTTAAGTTTTAGGACAATTCCTCATTTTTTCCTGACAAAATGATATAGTCTTGTGATTGGTAAGGATTCTACCATCTATTTATTTTCCTTTATTTTTTGTTTTTTATCCTCACTAGAAAGGTATCTTCTCTAAATCTATATACATGTAAAAATCCTATCCTTAAATATGTTACCAGTGATGGCAATTCCATATCATTTAGCAGAACTTTGTCTTATAGTCAGTAGTATAAATGCTCTGGAGAATTCATACTTCGGTCTTTACTGATAAATAAGATCATATGTTTGGAACCAAGTATCAGTTTGTAAATCACCATTTTTCCAAAGTGCAGTTGATATCAAAGTTCAGAATAACTAAGACATTAATGCAATATTGTCTATTGGGTTGGTTTAATTTGTGTCCGAATATATCAAACCAATAAAGTGAGATGAATGTGTAAGGTGAGACTTTGTAAGTGCCCTGTATTAAACTACTGTATTCGTATTAGATATGACATGAAAACAAGAAGCTACTGCCTTCTTTTCTGCCTTGGTGAGCTGTTATTTTGATAATTCTGAGTGGATAGGAATAAAAGGTACATGCTTCAGCCTGTTGACTCACAGTCACTGATTATTCTTATGTGGATAGCTGCAGTAGTATGAAGATTGATTGCGCTAGCTCATAGGCAGCAGCTGCCATTTACAAATGCCAGCTAGTGCTTCTCATGGGGATTTGTGATAGAATACAGAAATAAGCCAGAATTACTTCTATTAGATGAATACATGCCTTTTTTTTTCCTTATTTTGCAGTCACACTGTGTGTCCCCACAATAATCTTTTTTACAACACTAGCTGATTTCAAGTAAATTTGAAAGAGGCAGCTGAAGTTTAAAAGACAACTAAGTTCTTGCAAGTAGCCAAAATCAGTGATCAAGTAGAAGAGAGAGAATGAGGTTTTTCAAGTGTCCTGTCTAAAGGAGAGGCTGCCACATCTATTTATTATACATCAATGAATCTATGCAACCAAGAAATCTAAATGCTCCAAAAAACAGGGTTTTGTAATGATAAGATGCAAGCAATGCTTCTTTTAGCCAACCTGGTATATGTGTCAATTCATGTTGTGTATCATCTTGTGATCACGCAGTTGTGCTCTTTCTGTGGCAGCTTGGCATTTAAGAGGCAAGCTGTAAACAAATTCCTTTCTTTTCATACAGATGCAGTTCACTTGATTTAAGATTAACAGAGAAATAATCGCTTGGTGTTTTATTTAACAAGGTGTGGTCATACTAGAACCATAACCCAAGTAGTTCGGAACCTGGTGCACTATTTTTAACAGTGTAGGTGTATGTGTGTATATAGATACATGTGTGTGCATATATGTGCATACATTTTATACAGTGTATATCCTATAACCAAGACTATCAGGTTGGGAGCTTTCTTCAGCATGTTTTGTTTCAAACAGGACATATTTCTGCCAGTTTTACTCACAGTGAATACTATCTACTGGTGACTTACTCCATTGGTTTATATCAGATTACTCATGGAGTAAAAAGCTAATCAGCAGGAGGCAGAAGTGCTGCCAAGTTTTTCAATTTTATCACAAAGTCTTGTGATACTTGTTTTTTTCTGTGCCCTAGCTGCTGGAATAAGGGAAGTTCATGAGAATCTAAGCTTCCATTAAATAGAGTGACTTGCTAGCCTTCCAGGATGTGGATAAAAGTTGAAAATATGAAGCAAATAACCTCAGAGGGTCAAGAAACGAGAAGCCAAATATAAACATTTTTCTTTCTTGAGGCATTCTCATAATATCTCATTATTTTTCAGTGTCAGTGATGAATGAATAGCAGTGTCAGAACTTCTTCCTCAAACTTTAAAATGTTATGGGGTGACTTCAGCGAAGATGAAATATAGACATTTGGTTTTCTGCATGAAGAGATGGATCAGCATAAACAATATGTGGGGCTGAAACAACAACAAAAAGTACTATTACGGATTGAGCAGAAATATGGCCCTTCATCTACGACAGTTGTCAGAACTATTAATCTCCTTTCAGGAATCAGATTGCTGAAACTATAGCAGTAGCACAAGCACATGTGTCTGCTCATTCAAGACAAGCATTGGTGTATGGGTTTCCTGATGATGGTTTTACAAAACTTTGTGTTTCAGTGAAAGARAGACAAAGAGACTGGAAAGCTAGAAGGAGCTAAAAACCAAGGACATATCTTGTATGCAGCCTGGGGAATAATAAAATGGCAAAGTAATGACGGGAGAAGGGATTCAGAACTTTAAAAAGGAACACTTTCTCTTCTTTGGTTTTGGGGAATGTCTACTCAAATTGTATAACAAATAGAATTGCATCAGACAATCTTTACTCCATCAAGTGGAGTGGAAACTGATAAAAACAAATAATGTCATCCTGAATTTGGCTGTTTAAATGGTTAACATAGCCTCATAATCCGACAAAGTGGTACTGGCTTGCTAAGCAATCCACTATTTTTTTTCCTTTTCTTTTTTTTTTTAATTCTTGTTTTTTTGTGTGGACTCCAGTTACTCATGAAGTTAAGAGGACACACTAAACTTTAAGAAACAGTGCAATAAATTTCAACAATCTAAGAAACTTCAGGACCATGCCATCAGGACTAATGGCCCAACAGAAACAACACATATTTTAAGAAACACTATTAATCAAAATCACAGACAGAAAACCAAGTTTAATGTACTCAGCTTTACTTCCCAGAAGTAACAGTTTTCCTCTGCTGTGAAGGGTATTCTGGATGAAGCCACCTAAAAAGAAGTTGGAGCCAAACCTTTAAACAGAAGGTAATCAGCTAGTGAAAAATTCCCCAGAACCTCTCCGTCATTTCCTTCTCACTTGTTATTTTGTCTTTGGCTCGTCCCCAAAATAAGCCATGTTTCCTGAGATATAGCTCTCCATGGCTCCTGATGTTGTCTCTCTCTCTCCCCCATGGATACTCTCCCCAGTGAGAGTATCACATGGATATCCTCTTTGGCATTTTTTATAGCATTCTCATCTCTAGCTGTAAAAGATTAAATTAAAAGACTATTTGACCTGCCTTTTCTGGTCAGTGCCACTCTAGCAAGCAATACATCACTGGAGGAATGTCAACCTCATGACCCATTACTCAAATGAGGCGCCAACTAGGAAGAGTGAGCTGAGAGATCCAGGAGTTTTAAATTTATTGTCATGATACATCTAAAAATAAAATAGACTCTTATAGTGTGGGGAGTAGGAGGCAGAGGAAAGAAAGTTTAGGAAGTCTCTCAGGTCAATCAAAAGCTTTAAATAATGTGACTCTGGCAAGCAGGGTTTCTTTTCACATGATAGCTAATTCTGCTAAGTTCATTTTCGTCTTGAAAAAGGCAGAATCTTTTTTATCCTCCCTCAGTGCAGCTGTTAGACTAGATTTTGGGCAGACTTACAGCATGAGATTGGAATTGGATGGATGAAGATATACCAGTCACTCCACCTTTGTGTCATGAATCGTTATCCTGAAGCAAGAAAGACCAGTTTGTGACGCAGCTGCTGACCTGCAGCAGTTTTTCAGGCCAGATTGTTTAAGCTGGCTCTCATTTCAGGGGAAACAGTTGGGGCAGAAATATCTCCAGAAGTTTAGTTTGACTGTCCTGTGCCTACTTCAGCATGGCCATTCTTCCTGCTTCCATACTCTTTCCAACCTCAGGTTTTCCTCATGGCTTTCCTGCACCCTCGTGGTCTTTCTCTGTTCGTCTTTCCTTCTTATTTCCATTTGGCTTTTCCATAAAGATTTCCCTTCTTTCCCTTTTTAAAATTGCATATCCTACTGACTCATCTCTTCTGGGCCACCCCTCCAGATATACATATCCTTGAAACAAATCTGAGAAAGGAAGCAAAACAAATTCTTCACAGACGTGAACTCTGCTCTCTTTGCTGGCACACTTCAGCCCTGTTGCCCCACTCAGTCTGATACATCTGTGTAAACTTCATACTCTTGCAGAATGGGGCTTTTTAGGGATTTCTGTAGCCAATAGTGAGTTAAATGAGTATTAACAGAGCCCTAAGCCTGACATGCACTTCAGGATGCTACTAAAAAGCAACTGGGGAGGAGGGAGGGCTAGTATCTGTAAGCCAGGGCACAGCATTTCAAGATTTAACGTAGAACCTGAAGTGTCTGGTTCTAATGAAGAAAGGCTGAAACATAACATCTTATGTAGTCAGAGGTATATCTGTGTGTGCCATTGACAATCCTCTTTTAGGGGGCCTGATGAAAAAAGTACAACCACGGGAGACTCAAAAGTAAGGCATTAAAAGGATGAGCAAAGGACATGATTTCAGCCTAGTCTCTGGTGCGTGACATGTAATGTTTTGGAGTGCTCCAGTATGAAAGAAATTCCAGAGACCCTCCAGGACTGGAGGAATTTTTTAAAAACATTAAAGAGTTCAGAGCTGCCCTGTGTTACAGTATTTTCTTTTAAGTGTATATAGTTTCACAGCTGCTGCAGTGCCAAGGATTTTTTTTTTCACTAACTTTGTATTAGATCTTATGAAGTAATAACAATATATTATCTCGCTTATATTAATACAGGACAATATAACTACCCAAGGCATTTATGAATTAGTTGATCAGACTTTTGAGGGACCCCAGCCCAGTGGAATGGAGAACACACTGTGCCAAAATCTGCCATAAATTGTACCCGTATGACTCTGGTACTGCCTGCAGTGGTTTTGGTAGGATTTTGAGGGTAGGAGAGGAGAGAACTGAATCCAGACTGTTGATACAAACGTCTCCTCGTACATGTGTAATGGTTCCCACCTTTTCTTCTTCATCAGTTCTCCTATGGCCCTTACTTGGATCCCAGTCCTGCTGCAGCCATTGCTGGGTCATTTCCCCAAGCTGCCGAGGACCCCTCTGTGCTCATTTGGGATTTGTCCGCATGGAGTTTCCTGTAAGGTTGAGGCTTTTGCTGCTTGGAAAAAAGACAGTCTAATTCATTATGTTTGACCGGCACCCAGAAAAATGAAGCTTTAACTATAAGACTATTATGCTACTACTACTAATGATAATATTAATGATAATGTTATTGGTACTGCATTTTCCTATTACGTTATAGTATTAAAATATGTTATTATATTATTTTTATTATTACAATCATTTACTTAGTTTCACTGTAGTGAAACCAATTTTTTATGTATATATTTATGTGTGTATATACATATATATATAAAAATATATATATAAAAAGAGGGAAACACTTTTTAAAAACCAAGTTTCATAGCTGCTGAAAATGGCTCATTTTCCAGGCTCTGGCTTTTTGCAGGGATAATCCCCAGCACAGTAGTAAGCCAAGACACCGTAGACTGGAAACAAAAGTATATGACTCAAAAGAAAGGCTCTCATTCATGGCAGAATTACTGCAGCAGCTCACACTTCTGTGCTGGGACAAAGCAATCTCCAGAAGGGTGTGATCTTGGCTGGGAAGAAACAGTTGAAGTCCAGTCCTCCACCAGTTTTGGTTTATGGTGTCTCACGGGCTGACAGGAAGGTCAGTCCCTACGCAATAGCTTGCCCTTCCCCAAGGAGCCGTGAAAGGCTGTGCAGCGCTCGCTCCTCCAGCCGCAGCCACGAAGGAGATGGGCTATCCACACGCAGGCTCGCTAATGCAGAGGTCCCAAAGCAGCTGCTGGCACTCCCTGCTTTTTTGGCACCTAGAATCCATTTTTTTTAACCGTACCCTGTAACAGATATGAAGCATATCTAAGCATTGCAATTTATAATGCCACAGAAGAAAAAAAAATCTTAAAAATGGCAACATGGCAGTGGAATACTTAGCCTAAACCTTAGCAAAATAATTATCTTTGTGTGCTATACATCATGTGATTTATAGTATGGCTTCAGGAGAGACCAAATGAAACCCTGGGGTGAATTTCACTCAAGAAGATCAAAAGTAAGATAAATGAACTGGAATTCTTTACCTATACCATTTATAGTGTTTCACTGGACCGAGAGGTCACTTTCGATGCTAGGAGTCCAACCTATATATTTATATTTTAATCCACTGTTTTTTACAGTTTTTGTATAATGCAATTTGCATATTTATACACAATTAATATTATGATTTATTATAGTGCCCCTAAATGTGCCAGATGCTTTAGATACTGTTCCACATACACATAGTTCTCTGTTTGGAAGAGTTTAGTAGCTGGAGATGTAAGATTGCAAATGCCTTCATTCAGGTATGGTTTTCCTCACTTTAGGTGCAGAAGTGTTTGCAGGGTTGGGCCCTGTACAAACAACTGGGAAATGGATATTGCAGACCTGAAAATTGTGACACTCAGACTTACTTCAAGGCCATTTTTTTTAACCTTTTCGGAATCAGAAATCAATAGGTTTAATACTCTTCAAAGCTAGCTTTGCTTGGAGACAGCTCGGGGATGTAAATTTGGGGGAAATACTTTGGAAACATCTTCTCCTTCATTCTTCTCTCCAAAAGCCATATCAAAATATAGTGGTATGAAGGGGACCCGAAAGCCTTTGTGAAAGAAATTTCCTCAGCAGGAGTGTGCTAGAGTATGGCGGTAAGTGTTTCTATAAGGAGCCTTTGCTAGAGAGGTTATGCCAGGACTGGGGATGGCACATCAGAGCAGGATATACAAGAAATTCCCGGTAGTGCTTTGATCGATATGTCTGAGGTAAATTGGGGGTTTCTCCACTCCTAAGAATAGCAATACTAAGGTAGTTTGGGGGGGGTCAGCTTCACTTTATCTTCTCCAGAGCATGAAGTCTCTCCACGAAACACAGCGCAGACAATCACTTACTGTTTTTCATACAGAAACACCGTTCATTCTCCACCCAGAGAGCCAAGGAGCGCCGTGAGGCCTGCACTGCCCACAGGGCCCACCCGTCCCTTCACTGCCCATCGCTAGGCTGTTCCCATCCAAGAGTGTCACCAAACCAGCGCTGGTGCTTCTGTACACCGTAATCGCTCTCCAAAAATATTTTTCGGGCGAGCCTAATGGGTTTTTGTGTGGGAGGGCACGGCCGGTCCCCCGCGCGGTGGCGGGCGCGGGCCTGCGGTGGCAGCTGTTAGTTGCAGGGCCTGGCTGGAGCCCCGGGGCCTGGCCAGCACCACCGTACTGCGCTGCCCGCCCTCGCTGGGCCTTTCTAAACGTTCCCTTTTCCCCAACGCAAACCAAAATAAACAGAAGTGTCCATAATGATGATGAATGCCCACCAAAGGCTAAAATAATGTGCAAGTTTCTAATTTGTTTTTAAATATAGAGATTTTATTTGTGAGGTTTTTTGTGCGAGCCTCTCAAACACCATTAAACTCATACTCAAATATTTACAATGTGTTTATACTTACCGTGTTCACCTCTGAACAAATTGTTTGACCTTATTTGCAAATGTGTTATAAGAACTCCCAATGACAGATGATCTTTCATAGGAAATCACAACATGTAAGTGAAATTGAAGCTACGCTGCTGCCCCGTGCAGTATATCAAAGCGCTCTGATCTCCCCAAAACATAAATTCGCAGCGCAGCCACCCTGGCAGACCCTGGGTGGGGATGGAGGAGAGTCCTTCTTTAACCTCTAGTGCACAGACGTGCGCTTCAGGGGTCAGTTTACGCCGTGTGAGATGAGGGCATTTGACGTGCAAAACCTGTGGGGCTGATGCTACCCAGTCACTCAAATCACATAATTAATGTGCTTCTGGGTTCCAATAATAAACAATTCTGATGTCTACTCGCTACAGCCAAACTTCCCCGGCTAAGTAAACAGGTCTTTGCTTAAAAATGGCTCTTATCCAAAATGAAGTTTTTCAGCGATCAGCCAATCCTGCTGTGAGTTTATATTTCCATAGTTGGGGGGGGGGGGACCAACTGGTTTAGTTTCCCACTGATTATGTTAAGATTAAAAGGACTCATTAAAGAATTATTTATGTTTCTGTACCTATAAATTTTATGCCAACGTTTGCTCACATTATCTCCAGACACAGTAGTCACACTTAAACCATGTCATTTTAGCTAACTAAATATTATTCTAATTATAGAACTAATGGAAGGTATGGAAAACATGAAAGAAAAAGTGAAGGAAAATCAGGATAATTCAAAATATGCCTTTTTATATCTGAACGGCTGAAAACCAGTCAACAGAGAGCAAGAGGAGGCATACTCATCATTGTGTGTCTTACCCCATTGAGGAACTGGAAAGCTCATCAGCAAAGCATTTCCCATTTGCCAACAAAATGTTTTGGTCAGACTCTTCTTTCGTTGCTCAACAGTTTTACCAGCTGAGCTCTTAATAGGAGGGATGCACAGCAGGGAAGCCTCTCCTTCCTCAGGTGATACTGCATGCAACTTATTGGGTGAGAAAAATGATGAAGAGCCTGCTCTACCCAGTGACCCAACCCAATCCTTACATCTACAAATTTTATGTTGAACCATTTCTATGGATATCATTGAAGCTGCTGTAAATCAGCAATCCTGATTTACCATATCTGTGTCCAATAAAAGAATCAGGCCAATTACAGTTCTTCGAACAGGAGCCTAAGTAAYGTCTGTTCCCCGTTTAGACACAGTCTAGACATAATTCTTCAGCCATTCTAAAGCCTTTCTGGAATGACAATATTTAAGAGTCATTGGCTTTTTGTTGACATGACCAATAAGAAAGTCAATTGGTGTCAGCTGCAGTGGTGATTTTGTGATGGGAACATCTGCCCAATTTATTCCTGATGAGACTTAGTCTTGGTCACTGTTAATTGGGCTGGGATGAAAGCTCCAGATCCTGTTACGAGTCCTTTGAGTAAACTAGTTACTCATAATTTTTTCCCATAGTTTATCTCCTTTGATTTGTGAAATTGCTTCCACTTGATGCTTTGGGCCCAGGTGCTTTTTGAGTAATAACAAAACTTTGCAACAAGCCCCTGACAAATCCTAGCGTTCCTTTCTACCTATCCTGATAGTTTAGGAGATGCTATATCTTCCTCAGCCCTTCACGGTCCTTTAACTTTTCTTGTCTGTGAATTAATCATCCTGACACACAGAGTTCTACCACACCAAAAAATGTTGTAAATATCCTATATATAGTTCTCAAATAGGACTAGCAACTAGAGATTTCTGCTTTGTTCTTTTATCACACATATGTTTTACTTTGATGTAAACACTGTTTCAAAAACAGTAAAAAGAGCTTTTTCATGTTATGCATAGATTATTCCATAAACATATGCATCCTGTCAGACACAGTAATAATTAGAAATAGCTGTAGTTTCATTGCTAACTCCATATTACTTCAAACTGCTTAGATTTTAAAAAAGCAAAAATCAAATGCACATCTTTGATTCTGGGTAGAAACTCTTTAATTTCAATTCGTGTGCCTGTCACTAGGACTCATTTAATGCTTGTAAATACTAATTAAATAGTAAACTCAATAAACTAATTAATTTTTTAAAAATTTTACAACAGTAAAATTTCACTTTCAAAATACACCTGGGTAGAGTGGTTGAAGTTGTTTAAATTTGAAAATGTCCCATGTAAAAGTTAAGGGTGAAATTCAGAAATGTTCTTACAATATTCCTGATTTATTTTTTTTGTTCCTAAASATTTTTTACTATTCAGACAAACTGATGACATGTATAAACCTCTCGTATCATGCAACTGCAGTCAAAGAAAAATTTATCACAAAAAAAAAATTAAACACCTTTCAGAGGGAGGATGCATTTAAATGAGTCTTATGTCCCATGCAGCTCTGTGGATAATAAGATTGCAATGGTCTGTTAAACACTGGAACGTTTATTTTTAATTAAACATCTCTGATTGCAGGCAGTACTAGATGGTCTCTTGATAACAAAGGCAAAGTTTAAAGGTTTTATTTGCTCTTACACCTGTTCATGCAGTGAGCATATCTTCGCTAGTAAGCACAGCAGTGCCAAATAACATAGAAGTAAAACTGTGGGGGTTTTTTAAACCTGGCTATCACAGGTAGTAGCAGGTTCATTTTCATCATCTTTAATGGATCGGATTCAAAACTCAGTGAASTCAGCAAAAATATTGACAGTGCATTCAGGATGGATTGGGCATTTTTATATTGTTGGGCATTAAAGTTCGGTCCAGCTACAAGGAAATCATCTTGGGCAACCTCGAGACCTCTGCAAAATGCTGTAGTTCCAAGTTGCACTTGTCCTTTATGGCTCCCCAGCTCAGAGCCATGCACTGTAGGGAAGTGTTGTGTCTTACCGTTAAGCCAGGCAGAGTCTCATGGCTCTAAACTGGATGGCTTCATCTAGCAAYACCTCAGCTGTTCAGTGTAAGATTAGGTAAGAGTGTCAATGGGCAATTGTGCTTGCCAGCTTTGGGTCTTTCACTTTCAGCCCCCCCTTTTTTCCCCTCCCTCTTTTATAAACAAACCTTTCAGGAAAATTCTGCTTTGCAAGGAGTTGTGCCAAGTGACATGCTTAGTGAACTGTGTTACCTTGGATAATTAAGAAGAGCTAAAAAACAGGTTTATTACAACAGCTTTAGCTGCAGAGCTATTATTGACACTGTGTAATTATCAACAAAATAATCTCCCACTGATCATTCTTTGACTTTTGTTTTTGAAATACATTAAATGAAGTATTGCTAACACTAATGTCTCTGAAGATTAATAAAGTGGGTTGGGGAGAAAAATTTTTTTAAAGTACAGATCAAGAAGTAACCTTTTCTGCCAGATGCTTCTAATGCAACTCTAGCAAACCAAGTGGCACATCATCTTAATAATCAGACTGGCTCAGCGGGAATTTCCAGTACAATTTTATTTTCTTCAAAATTATACCAGCTATTAAAGAACAGACAAAAAATGTTTTTCTTTGATGACGTTGCAGCTACAGTTTTCAAAAACATTCAGATAGATAGCAGATAGTCTGACTTTGATGAATCTCACAGTGTGTCTGTGACTTTGGTGTATTTGAGATAATATCATACTTGTCTATCATTGAGAGACTGGCAGAGATACCTTCTCTTTAATTCTCCTTCGACAAACACAGGATCTGATCTTCTTCCTTTTCTCCCCTCCCCTTTGAGGCCAAGGAAATTCCTTCTATTTGCTCTGCTAGCATTCAAGTAAAAAAAGTATTTCTGCTATCAGGTATGCAGTGATGTTGCTCTGATTCAGCACTTTGTGCTATAAAAATTTAGTACTGTTAAAATGAATAATGATTCCAGGATTCCCCCTGCTGCTTGGCCCTCCACTGCAAGTGCTGCCAAGCCTGAGAGGGTAAACCAGAGTTTTCCCAGCTTGCTAAGCCCCACTGAGTCCTGAGCTGTCCTGCGTTCGAGGCAGCGGGATCCAGAACGCTCTGCCACTCCAAGCTGTAGTGCTTTTATGACCAGATGGAGTTGTGATTCAAATTCAAAGAGGCAGCAGGACCCCAAATTTAACTAAGCATCTTAATAGATAAGTGGATAAATCACTGATTACATGCTGTCGATGGCCCATTGTTCATTGTTCAGAAATAAATGCCCCTAGCAATCCTTCAGCAGTAATGATATCAGCAATACTTATCAGAAGCAGACTGATGCCTTTTGTACGAATGGCTCTGATAAAGACCCCGCAGAGCAGAGCAGACAACAATTTAAACAAGTGGAATGAACAAAGAGGTGTATGGCTTATCTTTTGTGGCATTTTCCATGGCTTCAGAGTATCTGACAGTGGAGCCAATGGGAATATATACTTTCCATGATAACAGTTACATACGTGGCTTGCACTTTCGATGTCTCCACCGGAGCACACACAGTCTCCTGTCTGCTGACACAGGGCAGGGCAGCTCTGGCACATGGGATCAGCCACCACTTCAGCTATCCTGGCCTCAGAGTGCCAGGTGATTTAAGGCCCTGTCTTAGGTTGGTTGTTTTCCACAGCTGCACCTATTGGTCTCCAGATAAATGCAGTTTGGTTTTTTGTCAATAGTTATCACAGTTCTCAGTCCCAAAACAGAAGCCATGGGGGAAACCCCCAGAGTTACCATTTGTCACTATTCTGACTGCTAGAGCATTGCCTTGCTTTATTTGCACCATGCTGTGGGTTTCCTGTAAGGAAATATTAGACGTTATTTTAATCCTCATTTTTATGTGATGACCCCCACATTATGTCCATCCATATGCCTCTCCCTGCCCTTCCATCAACAATGTGTAAAGATGGAATAGGGGCTGAAGCTTACTTTGCTGATACCTTAAAATAATCTTACCTCACTTCTTCATTTACAACAAAAATATTGAGAACACTGGGAAGGACTCTCATTTCAGCTACGCCATGTGAAAAAAGTGGAGATTTTCTCCCTGCCTATCAAAACCTATTCTTGCTCTTTCTCACTCTGTCTTTGCCACCTTCTTCCCCATCTTCCCTTTTTTTTTTCCACTGTAGGCTCTTTGCTGTGCTCATTAACACAGTATCTGACCCTGTGAAGGCTTGCTTTTGCTGCCTTCCAAATAATTTWAAAAAAGGTACTATTAATGCTGTCTGAATTTAAGTTTGCACCTACTCCTGAAAGAGCTTTCTTGGTATTGCACTGTGTTAGAGCGGTTTCATAAGAGCAAAAGCAGAGTGCAAAGCCAAGAAGCATTTTATAACATAGCCTGGATTGACATTAAAGTAATGATTCTTCACTCTTAGAGGTAATGCTCTATAACAAAACACTGGAGAAGATATTGCAGCACAAGGAACAGCCTTCTAGTGTTCATTGGATGCCTGCTTGTGAAAGACCTTCTTGTCAGGTCCTGACAGCAGGACCTCTCCTAAGAGCAGATGCAGAACTCCTATCTGAGCCACAGCTAACGTCCAGATTCCTGTCGTTATTGCACTGTGGAATACACAAACGCAGATACAACACTACCCAAGTAATTCAGTTCACACACACACACACACACAAATTAAGAAAACAGGATGATTTACAGTTTATGTTAAGCTGAAAGCCAAGTGGCTTCGATAGAGACTGCATGTGAAGCAGGATAAAGTTTCATTTGACCTCTCTACCGGTTGAGCATTGAGCATAGCTGTGTTGGAGCTAATGTCCTTGCATGCTTGTGTGACTGATAAACAGAGCAATCTTACATCCTAGCTTATGAGAGTAAAATTATTAGTCAGCAACTGCCTATTACCTCTTTGGGCAATAATAAACACCTTTTTTGATATAAGCAGTTACCACTAGTCTGAAAGGTTGTATTTTTCAAACACGTAACTGTGGCGCAATAATCTTGCTAGACAGGTTGACCAAATGCTTTCCAAAGACAGTGGAAAGTCCTGCACTAATTTCACTGAACTGAGGCTCAAAGCCAATGTTTCCGTATGTGAAAATGGGGATCCTCATTGCTGCCAGTGACTGTGTGAACTATTACTTCTATCTCCTGGTTGACTTTATATAATATGGTGTCAACAGAATAAGCTAACTTTTACATTTTGATCAGGAATTTATAGTGCAGTTAATAGATATGGAGGTAAATGGAGAATACCTCCGCTCAATCTTCCAGGTATGGTTCCCGCTTACCGAAAGGAACGAGCTGTGGAGACTTCATCCCTTTTGCTTTTTCAGGCGGGTGTTAACTTTTCCAAACAGCTGTCTGCAATATGTGTGGCCCCATATCTCATGAGAGACATTTTTGATACCCTCTGAGGTTAAGGTTTCAAAAATGTTATTGAAAAAATGTCCCTACTTAGAATATTCTTACTTCGGATAGTTATAAAAAGGGAAACCCATGCCCTGAGTTTGAAATCCACATGTTACTCTCCATGTGGTTCACACATGTGTAACATAGGCATGTTTTTATGAATCGTTTGTATATTCCTTAGCCAGACTCCTGTGTTTAAACAAATGTGGAAACAACACAATACAGCTGTATAAGGAATTTTTTGTTCATAAGTAGGATCTATAGATTTTTAAAGCTACACTTTCAGCAATAAAGAAATTGTCCATACTGCTGGAATGTGCTTCATGCCTTGATAAAATCTTTAATTCTTTTGGTCTGGAAAGAAAAGACCTATGAACATTATAATGATGCCAACTTTGCGTTACAAGAGTTAGTAATAGTCAAGGCTGAAGGTGCTATTCATTACCAAGATATCAAAACAGGCCTGTCTACTTGGCAAGAAGATTGGATCTGGTGTTGTTTCCAAAATTAATAACATCTTATTAAATGAAATACTTCAGACCTTAGGACAGTTGAGCACTAAAAAAGACTGAAAAATGAAATACAAAATGTATGGCATTTGCTGGCAGTTCCCTCTGAACATTTTTCTATCCCTTCCCCTTTCTTTTAGACCATGAAAGGGATAGCTTTGGATGGTTGCAATAGCATATGAGAAAGTGGCCTCATTCCTTGTACTGGATGATTTAAAATATTACTTCCTGAATTACTGTACTCTGAATCGTCCAAGAAGTAAAGACCTAAAAGCTGAACGCATGACCACTTGCCAAAATAAAGTGCTGAATTTGGACAATGTGAATTTTAGGTGTCAGATGTAAGATGGTCTACATGATGGATGGTCTACATGATGAATTGTCTACTGTCTGCTCCACTACTAATTTGATGAAAAGATGAGTCAAGTTCAAATTCTATATTGCCAATACAAAGAAAATGAACTGCCTTTTACTGACATACCATTCAGTCTTATTCCTGGGTCTCAGACACAATGCAGAATGGTGTTCTGCTCCCAATAGACGTACATGACTGCTTGGAAAAGAGTAATTTCCAACTTTCTCAAAGGGGTACCACACACCACCTTGCCAACAGTGTCTCTGACTGTGCTGCAGACCCTTATGTTTCTTCTCTACCGAATTCACGTCCAAAGCAAGTGTTGCATGAACACCCAGCATGCTCATCACCAGGTTTGGTATCTAGGACAAAATTTCTTACTCCCTTCTCATCTTATTTTCCCACTGGGGAGATAGTACTGGTCTCGTCCTCCTCTAGGGTCCTTCAAGAAAACTAATAAACAAGCATCTTGCACAGACATTATTATTTTTGTTTAAATGAGGTTTTAAAAATCTGGTTAGTAGCAGATTTCCAAAAAAGTAGATGCATTTTTTCCAGAGAGTATGAAGTTAATCCAAAATATACATGTCCATCTGAGCCCAGTTAATGAGTTCCTATCACTAAAATAATCAGTAGTTATTCTAGTTGACTGATGATTAAACACTATCTTATTAAAAATATTGGTTAATTAAGATGATCCTATACTATCTATGGAAAGAAAAGAGAAGACTCCTCCCACAAAAAAGTAAGAAATAAAATAAATGAAGCCAAAATTACAGTTTGCATTTACTTTCCACAAATTGAGCTTAAGCAACATTGAGCTATTGTGTCTAAAGTATAGTTACACAATTCACTTCCAGAGAAGGCTGACATTTCTAAACGCTCCTGAGTTAGCACAGCACGGGGATTCATGCCTTTGAAAGTAGTCCATTTTACATAGTCTAATATGCACTCTTTGTTGAGTAAGGAAAAGCAGTGCTTCAGATGCAATATTAGATACGCCCCATGCTGATGTTCCATTTTTTAACCCTCAGCATTTTAATGGTAGTTAATATGTACCAGGCAAATAGATCCACAAGGGTTAGACACTGACAAATTGTTTACTCAAAGTTAAACTGGCAAACTCAGTCTTTCAGAAGGAATTGCACCTGATGGTTTTTCACCATGTAGTACACCTTGCATTTCACTGCAATTATCACTGACAGTTTTAGGAATGTGTGCTTCACTGAAGGCATAAACCTTCCCCATCCAATTGTGTGGAATTCAAATCTGTATTTAAATTATTCTAGAAAGAATAATATCACTGGTTTAGTGGAGGAGTTCTAGCCTTGCTTATGAGTAATGGATTTTTCCATTCCATAGCTGCATTATGAAAAAAAGGAATGAGAGGAAAAAGGAATGGAGAAAATTTTAAGAAAGCCAACAATTTTAACATGTAGAAAACCTGTCTGACGTGTTACTTAACTCCTTTTTTTACTCTACTTAAAAGATTTAGGTCAGTTTAACTGAAAAAAAAAATCATTTTAAGAAGAAAAGCCAAAGCATGTGATTTTAGAAATGTCCTGATTAAGTATTTTGACTTTTGTGGATATTTTTTCTGGGTGTTTTTTTTTTTTTTGGCTGAGGTGTTGCCAAAGCTGATCTAGATTTTGTATTCCCTAGGCTGCATTTTTAGTCTGTGTATTTCTGTCATATAATTTTGTTTTCATCCAGTGTTATCTGGAAGATAGAGAAATGTAAGATACTAACAGAGGCTAAAAAGTGTCCTGACATTGGTACCAAATGAGAATAAATGAGAGAATTCCCCAATTTTTCCCCAAAAGAAAGAAAATTTCTTATTTCCTCAGAGGAACCTAGGTCATAAAAGGTGGGGAAGGAGAGTTTGGTCCCCTGACAGAATTATCTTCTAACATAGTTTCATTTTGCTTTGCTAAACTTTTTAGCAAGGACTTGCACTGCTGAAAAAACTTGCTAGAAGGAAAAACATCACTCCATTATTCACTATTTTCATTTTTGCTAAGAAAAGATAAATTTGAAAACTCTGAGAGCTGGAAAAATAAATATAAAATAAAGGCCTCTGTATATCTTCACCTACAGCAAATTCACCGATGAGATAAACAATAAACTCGGTAAATGTAGTCATTGGGTCCAGCTTACAGAAATGCTGTGTTGCTAAAGCAGTCAAAGCAGCCGGAGCTAATCGCTTGCTCTGGCCTGAGGTCTATATAAACATCAGTAGAACAGTCTCATATAGATCTGAGGCTGGGACTGATTCAACAGAAAATTTAGTAAGAGACATCTTGTTGGATTGCTGGCAGGATGCGCAGAGTCAATATTTGTAATAGTAATTAGTTCTGGAACTGAGACAAGTGACTTGATACACATGTTATGGCTTTGTCCTTTAGGTCTTTCCTTTGGGAAGTAAATAGTTATGTTAATCTAATCTTGCACAAAGTCTCTTCCTCTCAGTTCTAAACTTCTTTTATAAGGGAATATGTCTAATTTACCGGCTGCTCGGAGGACAGCTTCTTCCTAACAAGTGTACTATTCCTGCTAAAGACAATCAAAACTAATAAAGACTGGTTGTTAAAATTTAGCAGTAAGATTTAAAAGAAAAAAGTATGCTGCAGACTAACATTAAAGAATGCATTTTGTCAATCAATCAGAATCAAGCACTTTTCAAATAAATGCTCGCTAGACATGTTAGAAGGCCAGCTCCTTCCCTTTGGAAGCTTATTCTGAGGCTTCTACTCGGAGACTACAAAACCAGATGGAGTGAGTCTGATCATTTAGTCTGACCTCCAGCATAACTTAGACATAGGACTTTCATAAGCTATTTCTCATTCCAAAAAAGCATCTGATTTAGAAAATATTCTAGTCCTGATTTAAATGGGCCTATGATGGGAATTCACTATAACCTTATTAAGCTGTCCTAGTGGCTAATCAGTCACTGTACAGAATTTGTCTAGCTCCAGTGCTTAGAAAGTTAAGCTTCTTATAATTTGGTCTTTTGCAATTCTGAAGAATTACAACATTTGTGTTGCCAAGCAAGTCACCCTTTTATATTCTCCTTGACACACGAATCTGTTGAGTTCCTGAGTGTTTCAGTATATGGCAAAAATTTCAGTCCTTTGCTTCATTTTTCCAAGTCTTTTCTGCACTCTTCATGGTTCCTCAGTGCACAGTACAGAGTTGGACACCAGTTCCAAAAGTAAATGTATGGTGACTTTCCTTGTGCTGTTTATTAGTATCATGTTTCTTCATCTAACCTTCATATAAACTAACTTTTTCTGCTGTAGCACAGCATTAGGGACACCTCCAGACCCCAAGTATTTCCAGAGCTACAACTTGCCTGTTGTAGTGAGCTGTCTTGGCAGCGTTCACTTTGCATAGCTGGGTGTCCTGCTCTTGGCCGTGCTGGAACTCAGATTTATAGCCATGCCTTTTTCACACAGCAGTCCAGGTGACTCTGTATCTGTGACCTGGTTTCCTAAATATTTGCTTTCTGTGTCATCTTCAACTTTCTCGTCAAGTAAGCAGTCAGGGATACAACTGCTCAAGCTTATTTCAACTCTGTAGAACTAAGAATCGATTTTCCTTTTCTCATTTCTCTTTGGAGACCTATTCAGTTGTCCAGCTTCAGGCTATTTCATAAGGCTGTATAAATTTAGCAGAGTGCTCATTTCTTATTCAAAACATCACTGGGTATTAACATAAAATGTTTTTCATAAATCTTGCTGTATTACACTGATACTACTTTTATCAGCCAGACTTGTTGCTTCTTGCCTCTATCTTTGGAAGAGGATATTAGTCTTTGTTTTTTCCTTTAACTAGTTGACACTAATTAAATAATTTTCCTTTGCTTCTTTATCTGTAAAGTACAATGCCAATTATTCAGACCGATTTCTACCGTGTCTCATTCACCATGTTTAAATATTGGCATAGGACTGGCTTTGTCCATCTCCAAGTAATTGCTGGAAAGTTTTGCAATTTCATGAAAATCTAGAGTTGTGCTGAAGAGAGTTCACTTGCCTTTTCTTTTTTTAATCTTGTAGGACGTTGCACTGCTAAAAAATGTTCAACTGTTGTAATTGCTATTTATCATGTTTCTTCTTTACTTGTGTAAGGAAGATTATTTTGCTTTCTTTGAATGATAATAGGTGTATCAAACCCTAAGACAGCACTCGCCAAATATAACATTATTGAACATTTAGTTATGGGCCAATTGTTTGTATTACTGACTTTATCTGTTCCTCTATTTCATACAAAACCCCCACACAACTGAAGATTGTACCTCAAAATAACATTATGTTTTAGGCTCAATTCCACCTTTCAAATTAAAATATTACATCTGTGTTTTTTAAGAAGGAATTAATGAAATGTTTAATTGTAGCTTAAGTGCATGGGTTCAAAATGATTTTCCAGACATGCATACTCTCTCTTTCTCCGGAAGAAAATACAGTTAGGGCTCAAATGCTGCCATGAGCTCCATCCCAGGCCTTTCACTGGAATAAGCAGCACAAATCTCATGCCCATTGATTTGGCCAGGATTTCATAGATCTTTGTTTTGTTCTCTGTTTCCAAAGCTGTCAAATCAGAGAACCACAGTAAAGACATTCCTCATCAGGCAATCCAGCTGACATTTAGTGTCACAAGATTTCTCTTTGGATGCTTGAGAGCATCCTTGGTAAGATGGGAGCCAGACTGGTTTGTCAGCCTGTCGTGTCTATTGTAACCTGTGTAATGGGCATGGGGTCTGTGGTGAACCCGGCGCTGTAGCTGTGGAAGAAATCCAGATGTGCAGAAACCCCCTGGGAGCAGGGGCTGCAGCACTCAGGAGCCGCTGCGGAGTATTCAGCCTGAGGAGCAGAATTCCTCCCATTCTGCAATAACCGTGATTGTATAAACATACAGCAGGTCCTGAATAGGTTATTCAAGAGGTAAATACTCTTTTATAGCTTATTTATACTCTCGCGCTTTCCCTTTGGGCTGGTGATGATTTGGGTCAGAGTTCTGTGTGGTAACAACAAAAAGAAACTTGGATGGTGTTTTGGAAATAGGATAGCCCATCTATTTCTCTAGGTACCTTTACTTTCAGATGTTTAATAATAACTTTAGTCCTCAGCAGGCATTCAGATTGCTTATCAACCTGCAACGAAACCAAGAAAAATAGAAATAAGAAAAATGAACAATTCAATAAGCTGTAGATAAAACTCACAACTAGACTTCTTTCGAAATGGATTCCGTATGGTGAGTCAGATTCTGCTTTCCATTACATGAATATAAATCTGGAGTCACTCAGCTGATTTTGCTGGGGTAACTGCATTGAAAACAGGCAGCAGAATTTGGCCCAATGCGTAGAGATACAGCTTATCCTATTGCTGTTGATGTTCTTGCAGTGCACCAATATACTTGCAAATATTCAGTTCTGTCGCCACATGTTAAATGTTCTAAAACCCTTATTTTGCACTTGGTAGGTTAGCAATATTTGGGCAGCTAGAACACAGAGTCAAGGTGCTCCTGGAACTCGTTGTTTTCCTTGCTAAATAGCAACAGTATCTGCAATGAGCTGAGGATAAATGCCTTTTGGAAAGTGAGTGTGGGAGCTATTTGATAGTAATCAGGAAAACAAGAAGAAACTCTAAACCCTGATTTTTCTCTATGCCTGAGAGAAAGTTAAATAACTTCCTCCTCTTTTTCCAAAGCCCAGCAGCCGTGCTCAAAAACCCAAATCGCATGCTTCTAATAGAAATCTCAGCATGGTTAAAAAAAATTAACGAGTGTTCATTAACTGAATGTGCTAGGGTTCAGACAGACAGATGAGTTACAGCAACTTAATAAGTTACTGCCTGGCAGCAGAGCTGCAGTAACTGTTGGTTACTGGCCATATCTGTCTTAAGTCTGTCCCAGTTGTAAACTGATATAACGTAGATTAAAAGTCAGTGAGTTTTAATCCTAGTCTTTCTGCCTCCAACTCCATCAGTTTGAGAGCATTGACGCTGCACTGCAGCTGATTGGTGGTAACTCTGTAGATCTCTGTCCCTTCTAGTGGCCAAAACATGGTAGTTTTATGAATTTGATACTGTATCCAAACTAATTGCTGATTGCTGAGCTATGACTCAGTCCCTGCAGAGCTGGAATTAACTACCAAAACGCCTTGAATATTCTTCATGAGTCAGATTCTGTGAATTTTTATTCACATAATTCATGTAACTAGTTACATTGAAGACAGCACCAGTATTTGAGACTGCAAGCCCATGTCCATGCACTAGCCATGAGATCTATTGAACCTGTACAGTCTCTTTGCCAGTGAACCCTAACACATGTTATTCTGTGTCCATCAGAGGCAGTACCACACCAGCAGTAGGAGGATCTCCAAATGATTGCTGGAGGGTAGGAGATAACGCTGCGTGGAGGCTGTAGAATGGTGGAATGGCTCATCTGAAACATGTCAGAAGCTGCTGGTAAGTTTTTTTCCCCAAAAGAAAAATGAAAGCAAGCTAGAAATCAAAAAGCAATACGAAAAGGTAGGAGGAAAAGTCCCACTCTGGGGTTGAATGACAGCTGATGGTACCTTTCAATGAATGTTTTATTTCCTCAGCTTCTCCTTCTCATCCTGCCTCTAAGTTGAGGTTGGTCTTTGTTTTCCAGAAATCAAAGGGTGTACAATGCACAGACACTGATTTTAACCAAAAGAGTTTTAGAGAGTGTCTTTCTTCTTGCTTTGTAAGTTTAACTAGCTCTAAAATGAAGAGTTTGTGTCTCTGCTAGAACAACTCATACTGAAATTCAAATGCAATTGAAGAAACTGAATTTGCAGTATCTGCTTAGACACAACTCCAGATGCCATTAAAAGAGACCAGATGTCAAGTATTTTCTGTTATATTCTAAAACAAGGGGCAATAAAAGTTTCTATTTGACTTTACTCATTTTAACCTAATGGTGAATCACTGTGCAGATATGCCCACATATTTTAGTGATATAATCATGACATAGGAGGTATGGATGCTCTACAGCATCATGATAATATCAGCATGTCCAAGACAGTGTTGAGGGAAATGATCTCCAGATTCTCTATCTTCATTGTTCTGGTCACAGATGAAGACTTGGCTTGACAGATACACAGGACTGAATTTTCCCACAGTTTCCACCAAAAGAGAATGGGAACTATGTGCAGTGTGGGGGGACAGAATCACTCTTGTTGCTTATTCCATCTCACATATTTGATTTTGACAGGTCTAAGAAGTTCACTTATATGCTCATTTTGATTACTGAGAAAAGTACTGAAAAGGAAAGGTCTGTGCTTGTACTTTACGCAAGAGTGAGCTTCAGGTTTACCTCTCGCTTATCTCTTAATGCAGCTCCAGCCCCTGTGAAGCGCTGAAGAAAGTTCTTCATTTAAAACATATGAATCCTTGGACAAGATTGCTGCCATGCTTCGAGTCGAATACTTGCTTGAGGATTCTTCTGGACCAGAGCCCAAATGAATTGACAGTGACATTCTGTCAGATGGTGCAAATCTGGTTCATCAGGGCGATGCGGGGATACATGTCTCATTTTGCAAGTTTTCCAGAAATTCCTAAGAATATTCCATTTCCATCAAAAAACTGTTTGTGAAGTGAAATCACACAGCACCACATTTGATAGCTTTCCATGAATGAGTTGAAAACATATATCTATCTGGCCTGTCACCCTATGGCGGGTGATTAAGATTCTGCTTTTGATGGGATAGTTCCTTGACTATTCCTTGCAGATAGTCCAGGTGTGTGCTGGATAAACTTTAGGTAGAACTTTACTGATACTGAATATTTCTGAAGCAGATCAAACAGAAATTAGAGAACCTGCCACTTTTGTAGGAAGAAATAAACATTTCCAGAAAATGACAGTTTCCATCTGTTTAATTTTTTTGTGGTGTTTGGGCTTTTCTGTGGTTTTCTGGAGCTTGCTTTGTAGCACTACTAAGAAAGTTGGTGTTTCAGGCTTCCTGGGTTTCATGAAAACCTTTGTTTTGGCTTTGGTTTGAATGAGTTCATACTCAGGAATTCTGCACTGAGGGTTAGGGTTCAAACCCCAAATCTCAAAGCAATTCTGTGCTAAAATGATTGAGCTTTAGGCTGTCTATTTGTTGGAACCAGGGAGCTTTCACCCAAACCATAGCCTCACTGAGGGCTCAATTGAAACCTGACCCTAGTTTTGCTAAAAAGCATCTCAGTTTTCTAGCTAGGTGTATAAATGAACAGCACAGTCCTATCTGGACACTTGTCACTCACAGATAATTTTATCTCATAAGACACCATGAAGGTATGAAAATATTTTCCCTGACTCATGCAGAGCTTGAAATGTTGGTCTGAGAGTAGATCAAGAGTATGTTTATACGTGTGGGCACACATGGACAGAAACTTGCCCATGCACTGACCTGGCTGGCCGATGCAAGTTTGGATCTGAAAGACACAAAGTTGAATTTTCATGATGCCAGAGTTGACCTAAATGGGCAGATGTTATTCAAATACAATGCTACGGTAATGTAGCTGTATGAATTTTACCCAGGATCTGGCTTGCACCTCAGCATCTCAGAGGAGGGGTTTGCCTGCCTGTCTATTCTTGTGTGGTGCCTCACAGAAAACAAATGTTCAAGCTGGGAGTCAACTGAGGCTAGCTGTCCTGAGTTGGTGCTGTCCAACACTGCACCCGCACAGCCATCCTGTCCTCCTCCTCTCTACCACTCAGCTGCAGAAACTTCAAGTCTGAAACCTGAAGCTCCTGGGCAAGCCATTTTTGTGCAGCAATCTTCCTTCACAATCCATCCATTTGGGGAAGGAATGAAAGCTCAGTCTGCCTCCTCCTCAAAACATTTCAAACTTTCACTTATCTTCACTTAGAATAACTTGCCTGACCGGAGCTGGAGTCCAGGCAGTCCTAATTTGTCCATTTGCCAGAACACTTTGTAAGCAGTCAGCCTCTTATCTTTTGTGTGAGGACGGGGCGGGGGGAAAATGACCTTATTGCGCTAGCAGGTCATGTCATAGGTCATCCTTTCATTCTCCTCACAATCAACTACATTTGCAATCAAAGAGACAGCACATTTTCCACTAGCAAAATGCTCCTTTCAAAAGCAATTGGAATGCTTATTGTGCACCACACTTGTCCCGAGTCCATGAATTTTTAGGGGGAGAAGAGAATTAGGAAAACTGAAAGATACAGTGGATTTTAATCTCGTTGTTTCACAGAGGGATATAATATTATATTGCACAACGAGATGCTTTTTCCTATCAAACCTTCAGTAATTTCCTCTTTTTGTTTTTCATTTCATGATTGTCAGAGCCATCATGAAGAGTGGGGGTCAAGTTTGTTTGCTTTTTTCCTTGTAATTTAAGCATTCCGTCCTGTCAGGGTTCACTTTCCAGTGACCTCTGAATTCATCTAAAATTGCCCCAAAGAACCCAAGTGCATACAAGTGTGGGAACTCATCTGTTTGTCGTCTCCACCCGGAGCAGACCTGCAGCACAGCTTGCCATTGAGTCTAAGTAGAAAGGGTGAGTGTGTCTCTGCTGGCAGTGAAGGCTTACAGGCTCTCTGAACTGTATAAAGTTTGGTTGTTAGGCTCAATACTAACAATGAATCTGAAAGCAGCCATTTTTATGACCCAGTTTCTTAAAAGGGTAGTAGCTTTTGGTGCCTTCATTTTTGTCTGTTTGAACGGAGACATCGTGCAGCTGGTTTCTGTGGAGCCACGGTGATCCCTAGGTACATTTGAAAATCTTAGGCTGTGCTTTTGTTTTAGGAAATACACCTGCATTACCTGACACTGAGAATAGAGCAAGACCAGAACTAGGAAAAGATGTGTCTCCAATTATTTTCTTCTGGAATTTTCTTTAAGCTTTTTTAAAACACGTGATTGTTTTTTTGCTAGGTGAAGGTTTACATGTTTTTATTCCTGTGGTCTGTGAGATTGGATGATATTAGTCTGTTTCTCTTGTATCTTTTCAGCTAGCTTGAATAGAAAAAATGTACTTTTTCCTTTTCTTTATTATCATTTATTAATGAACTGACTGTGTATTTAGAACATTTGGGTCTGTTTTAGTCTGTTCGTAAGCCTGCATATATGGTGAATTTATTAATGGAAAAATGGTAGAAGTAAACTAAGTAGTAAAATCCTCATATGTTAAACAGCTGTTTTAAATATGAATATAGTGTATATGTAGCATATAAAACCTTCAAAAAGAACTCCATGGAATGCTGGAATTCAGTTTTACTCCATTTAGTTTACAGTGTAGGTTTGCAGATATTATACAGAACTTTTGAGGGAAATTAGGTAAGCACTGGATTTAGGGCAAATTATTTACAGCAAAATATTTATTTGATTACTTTAGTTCCTCTCCTGTACATGAATTACTTGCAAACAAATTTATATTTTATAAAATGACTTTGTTATTCAAGTACAGCCAGGTCCATTGAAATCTCTGAATGACTCACATGGACTCCAATGGGCTTTGAACCAGGGAGCCATCCAAGCTCTTACTGAAGGTAGGAGATGGACTGACTCCTCCGTGAGTATATCTCAACCTCTGTATTTTTTGCAAACTATTTGATTACTCTTTAGTTCAGTGGTTTTCAAATATTTTCAACTTCTGGTCATCTAGCATTCATCTAGTGACGATATGGCACTCTGTATTTAAGCCTGTGGACAATTTCTTCTTGCTTTCTTTGTTACCTCTCACAGACTTACAGAGTATAAGTAGTGCATGGACTTCTATGGGTCTGCAGATCACAAGATGATAAAAAAAAAGACCACTTTGTCATAGAGCAATCCGCTATTCATGAGAAATGATCAGTCATTCAGTTACACAGACTTCACTTCTCAAATCCTCCCAAAATATTTCTTTGAAAACACTCTTAGTCCAAATACTGGTGCAAATGCATATGCACAATGCAGTAACAAAATGTTTTCTTTCTGGGAAAGAAAGAAAGAAATTTTCATGACTTTTGCATGACTGTTTGGGAACAGTTCTACACACTGATCAATCTCATAAAGCTCTGCCATATGCCCGTCGGTATTTCCTCATTTCCTTATTTTTTATGTATTGTTTTGTATGCTTGACAAACAAGCAATCAAAAAAAAAATAGCCTTTGACCCTATTTTCAGACTGACAGCTAGTAGTTTCGTATTTATTTAGACAGATCCTGTAGGGCACAATCCTCCCTGGTGCTCATTACTCAGTGGACTGACATTTGCACCCACTTTGGAAAGCTTTAAGATCACTGATCCATGCTAAACCAGGACATTCCAGCAAACTCTTGTGCCAAGGGGCATTAGTTCTAACACATATCGCCTTTCAGGACAGGAAAGAAATGAAACGTTATTATCTAACATCAGTACATCTTCTTTCCCTTTGGCTATTGTTAGAATAAGCAGATTCAATTAACTTCTTAATTTCCTTGATCTAGGTATTCTTAGCTTTTTTGGCACATTATAAACAAATACTAAAATACACCTACTCCCTAACTTGTACCTCTGCATGATTTTTTAATTGCAAACTTTGTTTAACTGTACTACAGGTAGCTTCCTGGAGTAGTTTGCATGTGATGTGACATGAATTTATTCATGTTCAGCAGGAATGGAACACAACAAAATGAGATTATTTTATTTTCTAGTTAATTATGTAATTTCTTTCATTAGGTTGTCTAATTATTGCTTTTATAAAAGTTGTTTATCTTTATTGGAAATTGTCCTAAAGCTAAAGACAAACCTAATCTACACTGTTGTTACCTAGATTCATTATTTTTTTCTGTCCTAGTTGTTGTGAGACTGTTCTTTCTTGTGCTACCTTGTATGTATTTGAAGATTATTATAATTTCTCTTCAGTTCTGCCTTTCTATGGGTTTACCTCTTCCTTGAAATCCAGTGCCTAAAACTTGGAACAGAACTTCACTTACAGTTTTGGCAGCACTAGTCAAAGAAGGATTGTTACTTGTTTCCAACAAAAGTGTTCATACAATGCAATATGATGTTTTCCTTCCCCCCCACCCCCTTTTTTTAAAATTTCCAACTGCATGGTATCATATCTAGTTTGTAAACCACTATTATCTCCAAGACCTTTTCTGCAGAAGTGATCATTCTCTGTTCTGAATTTGTGCAAATGGTTATTCCTGACTGTTTAGAGCCCTGCCATTGTGCATATTAAATTGTATCCTACTCCTTTTTTTTTTTTTTTTAGGATTGCATCCTACTACTATGTTTTCAGACCATTTGACCACTTCCTCTGTCATTCTGAAGCCTAGCCTTCTTCAGTGTGCCTGCAGCCCCTCTGAGCTTTCCCACTGCTTGAAAATGTAAGAAGCAATTTTATTAATGAAAATATTAAACTGGTCCAGGAGGGATGCCTAGGAAATACCACACTATACAACCTTGTAGTCTGACAATGAGCCTTTGCTCATTTCTTTTTAAGTATGTTTTTTCAGCAAATTCTATACAGTCGTATAGAATCGTATAGGCATCTGTCTTGGATCAAATATTATTTTGTTTCCCTAATTTGCTTATGGTACTATCACCTGAGACAATATAAAAAAACCTTTTTGAAGTTGAGATATAGCATCGTATGCTGCTCTTCTGCCCACAAAATCTCTTGCCCTACTGGAGTGGGAAATAAGGATTGTTTGACATGAATTGTTCTTGACTAATTCATGTTGGCAGCTACATACAAAGCTAAGCTCTGTAGCAGTTTTATGGGAGAAAGTATTTTGCACACAGAGGAACTATTATCTCCTACAAGTGTTCCTGAAACTCTCATTAATTGCAGTAACAATCACACTGTTAATGTTGCCACCTCTCAGGATTTTATCATGAGTCTCACAAGTAAATCCTTATTTCCTGTACTCAAATGATTATCTGGGAATCCCAGATTTCTTTTTTGTAAGGCTGCATTTCTAGCCTTACAAGTGGACAAGTACTTGATAATGTGACCTCAAATGGACTTAAAGGCAGGAGACAAACAGTAAGAAGTCAATGGTGACTTACTGTTTTTAAAACCTCATGATTTTGGGCGACCTGAGATGTTTCTGAGCRTGAGAGTTGGGATGGCTGTCATGACATGCCAAAAGGCAATGCTACAGAAAGCTATATCCTCCTTTCTTAGCATTCTGCATGAAGAAAATATTCTAGTGAGACACTTAGAAAGGAGTGGAGGTGAACTATTGCAGCAAAACCATTATACCAAAGTGCAGTTCATTCAAAAATGTAGAGCTGCTAGCGAGGTAGGGTCAATAATCACTTCTCTGCCTGGTCCACTCTGACTTATTTCTGTAGTTTGTTCTTGCCTATTTCTGTTGTAAATAACATAAAAGTAGGTTATGAATGTAACAGACTCCAGAAGAGAAAAAAAACGTTTTTGTCTGCACAAGCTAGGCTACTGCTTTGTTAGCAATTTGCATGTAGTTGCTTTTCCTAATTCTTGCATGTCATCAGTTTTAGTCAAGAGATCCCAGGACCCAGGACTACAACCAGAAACTTGAAAGACCTCATATCCCAGTTAAACATGTAAAGAAATACTAGATTTTGCAAAAAATGTTCAAGCCAAACATGTTCAGCCAAATGTTCAAGCCAAAAATGTTCAGCCCAAACTACTGAAAACCTGGCAGGTATTTAGGGACCTAAATGTGAACTCAGCACTCCAGAAAACCTGGCCCTAAATTAGTTTATCTTGTGGTTTGTGGGAGTCTTTCACACAGCAGCAGGGGAGAGAAAGGTATGTTAAAAGGGAGACAAATGTGGTTGCAAAGCCACGGAAATTGGAAGGGGAGGGAGCAAGGGGCAAGAAGGGAGGAATAGGAGCACCTGAAACAATCTTCTGAAACTGTGGATTTCAAGCACCCATTGACTTTATATCCCTCATTTGCCCATCTATTCTTTCACACTGTCTGAGATCAGCTTTATGAAAGTTAGAAATGTGTTTACTTAAGCTATAGCCCAGACCGGAGGCAAGCTTTGTGCTGCTCTGGCCAGTTCAGGGAGCACTGCAGGGAAGGAGGTGGGGAAAGGGCCTCCCTTTCTGTTTGCTTTTTAGAGCTGCCTCCCTGTGGGTTTCAAGGCTCGGATGGTTGAAATTCAGCTACCAAACACTTTGATTTTCAAATTAATATGTTAAAACATGGACAAGCTTGTAGATACTTCCATACTGTAGAAGAGGCTGGGATGCACCTACCTACGTACCCAGCCACAGGCATAAATAGGATGTTACGGGCATAAACATGGGCAGAACCTGCCATGACATACATTTTACCATTCCTCCGCTCCCCAAAGATATTGAACTACACACCTAATCTACTTGAGAGTTTCTTTTTTTAGTATCCCCAAGCACAAAAGCGTCAGAGTACTACAGGTAGGCATAGTAAGGTTCATAAAGATCTTTGGGAAACTTTTGTTCTTAGTTTCCTGTTTATATAGTGGTGTACCTTGTGCATATTTGTTCTCTGGGGTCTTTTTTTTTCCTGATAAAATATTAACCTAAAAGGCTCTAAAGGTGCTCAAAGTCTGGATTAATTTGCTCTCTCGAACCGTATCCACAGCCAAGCATCTTTGATTGGGAACACTGTCTCATGCAGTTTTGTCAGCTGGGTTAAGCAGAAAAGTGCAGCTGTCTTACTAGGACATGCATAAAAATGTACTTGCTGATGATTTAGGTTAGGTTTTTAAAGCATGTTTGGTTTTGATGGGACCTAGGTATTAGTATGGGGGTGTGTTAGGAGCCTGGCAAGTAGAAATAATTGCTTAACAGAGAAGATTTAGTAACACTAGACTGCAGTGAATTTTCATGTAAGCAAGCTGTATTGCTCTGAGGTAGCGTGGTGGCACCATAAACCAGATCTGAGTCCTGACTAGTTTATGCTTTGTAGATGTTGAAATAAATTTTTATTCTGTTTCATCTTTCCTATTTGGGGTTAAATTGTCCAATATCCCTGTGCAGATGTGTAAGGAGGATACTAAGGACTACTGTATTCAAGGAAACTTCACTCAGATAATAGGCAAGGATTTTTTGAAGGAACCCAGTCTGATTCCTCCACACCATTGAGCATAGCTGGCTGAGTGCGCTGGAGGCCCCTGGGGCAAAATAGCATGGTACAGGCCGTGCATGTCACTGGAAATGGGGTCGAGAAGGGACGGAAGGGAAATGCTGGGCTTCAGCATTTCATCTGGGATCTAAAGAGAACCAGAGCTCCTAGGCTTTTATAGGAATTTGGGGAAAAAAATAAAATTTTAGTAGTCTAGAATGCACTAGAACAGCAGACTCGAGAGCATCCTCGTCAGAGCGGGAATCCAGAATTACACTAATAACCAGGTCTCTTTCTCACAGGCATCAGCAAAGTAGAGACCATGAGATCTCTTCCCTATAAACCTTAGATTCATCTGTATTACATCTATCCATACAGTCTAGTTATAGTCCTAGGTAGCCTATATTATTTTACATCAACAGAAAGAACTTTAAAATGGCCTTAGAGTATGCCATAATGATGCATTTTATGTCTTTATTCATTGGTCCCTGAGCGTGAAGTTTTATTTTATTGTATTTAGTAATATATGGTAGATATAAAGAGGCAAGAGACACTGCAGATCTCAGTGGTTCGTTAGTCCTGCACTTTATCGTRTTTTAAAACTTCTCCTTCTCCAGACCACAAAATAGCTTCCTCCTGTATCATGTGTATTAAGTGTGAATCCACAGAGGGAACTTTTAAATGTTGCTGCTCCAGAAATAATGATTCCTCTATATCTCTTCTGGTATAATTTATTGTTCTGGAGGAACTTCCCTGTGTAAATGCCTAGCCCTGAATACAGTCACTTTTATCCAGAATCCAGTGCTTGTATGTAAGTAATTTTGGCTCAGCAGTAAAGGCATAGTTAATGAAATAGTTTCAGAAATAATCATGTGCTCTGTTTCCTATTGTAAAGGCACATCTCCCTCGTTAGTAGGTACAGAAGACTATTACCAGAAAATCCTTAATGAACCAGTCTAGATGGGCATTTGCTCCTGAGATAATACACATGAAATGTCACCAAAAAAGGAATTATAATAAGCAATCCTCAAAAAAGTGCAAAAAAAGTCACTGAGGGCTTGGTGCCATTCCTCTCAGAGGGAGGCCTTCCCTCTCCTGGTGGAAAGAGGCCAGATACTGAGTTGGGAAGAAAAGAATATGAAATAATATTTTTCCTAGCATGGTTCCAGTACCTGGATGATGATCTGATGGCTTGGATGGGAGTTAATCCAGTTTTTTAACTGGACTGACTTTTCTGATGGCTTGGATGGGAGTTAATCCAGGTTTTTAACTAGACCGAATTTTTTTTAATAGAAAAAGTAAAGAGATTTGTTTGCCAGCAGGGGACAAGTTTTTGTGCTGTCAAATTAAGCTGCTCCTCACACCTAGTTTTCATTTGAGTCTACACCACCAATTTAGTCTTGATGAGATGGGCCCATAAATCTCAGCCAGTAGAATTATACGACCTATTCATTTTCCTTCTGCTGCAGCCACCAGCATCCTCTGCTATACTATTCTAGTGGTAGAAATTCGTGAACCACTGCAGTGACGAAGTACTCCGGTYGTTCAAAACCTTACCCTGCCCAAGGGCTGAGTGTACCAGAGCCTTGACTACCTGTGGAAGTGTGTGACTTAATTAGCTCTCACCCTCTCTGAGGTTAAAAAGATGAAGCACTGACAGGCTGCAAACAGGCTGCCATGGCTTCCAATGCTGCCTACCCTCTTGTGGTGTTGAAATGCCGGGCTGCTATGACACCTCCCAGGGATCACTGGTTCTGCTGGGTCAAAACTGATCAGTTGCAGCTGCAGGACCGGCCCCTGGAGCATTAAAATGGAGCCTGGAGGAACCCCTGCTCTTTGCTTGTAGGACCTGTGTTTTTAACAGAATTATCAAGTAACAGGCTGAATGCGGAAGTTCGTGACGCCATCAAAAATAGGAAGGTCTGGAGAGGGTTTTATCTGCCTCAAAAAGTTTTATATCCCTCATTTGGGTTAGAGCAATTGACTTATTATCCTCCAAGGTGCTGCACATTTTATACCCAAGCAGCGCACCCGAATGCACATGCCCAGGTAGGCTTCCATCTTGTTTTCCAGAGCTGTTGAGTTCAGTGTTCATGAGCACTGGGTTAACCGTAACTTCCTCAGAAGTTATTTACCAGTTCTTCGTTGCTGTGTGACTTTCACTAAACTACATGCCTCGTACGAGTCCGCTGTTTTATCTTTCAGCACCAAGGAACAGTTACTGCTGGACTCGGGAGACATTTATCAAAGACATGACTGCTGATTTACTACAAAGGGCTGCTGAATTCCTCTAGGAACTGTCTTTTGACCCATTGCTATAAATGTTGTACTGTAGAATTGGCAGACTCTAACAGCTTTTTGTAACTAAAAGTGCTGCAAAAAGAAGCCCTGACCTCAAAGGACCTAAATATTTTAAAGAAAGAAGTTGTGCAGTGGTTTGAGTGTTAGGCTAAAATGTAGAATTGAAATATTGAATCTCTCAGATATATAGTAAGACACATTAATTGTCTCTTTTTTCATAAAAAATTAATCTATGATTGTAATTTTTTAGACATTTTTTAATTTAGTGATGGGGTTTTGTGCCTATGGAACCAAATGCATAATCACATGTTGCATGGCTCAACATCAGTGCATGGCTTTCTTCTGAATAATGAAGCAAAAGTGCATTCAGCTACCTGGTTTTCATTATTTTCATTACGCTTGTGTTCCAGACTAGGAACAGTATTAAAGACACAGCTGCATTCCTGAGAACAGTTGAAGCCCAGCTGCTTGTACCCTCCCATTTTACCACACAATCTGGATACAGGAGAGGAAGCTCTAAATCAGCGATACAGAGTGGGTACAAATGCCAACATTTGTATATATAGGGAGGCATAAAGAGCACTCCTGGGAATTCATGGTCAGGCAGGTGTCTGAACCTGCAAAGTAAGGGCACGAGTTGGTCTTTGCAGCACACTAGAGATGCCAGTGGAAAATCTGGGACACAGTGGGACAACCTGGTGCATGTATCAGTGTTCAAAGCCATTTGGACATTACATAGATAGTGATTTGTGACCAAGAAAAGCAGACGTACGCCAATTCCTCTTCACCCAGTCTCTCTCCCTCCCATGGAATATTGCAGAGGGTGTTTCTGCAGTTACGTTGATGTTCTTGCATGGAGCTTGGACGGTCTATACAGACTCGCTGCTGGGAAGGGAGCGTTGCAATGAATTCCCATTTTATAGGTCATATTGGGAACAGGAGAGCTGGTTCACCTTTTATATATGGGGCAACTGGCCAGACAGGGCAGACTGATGATACAAAGGAGTAATAAATGGAGAGAGAGAGAGCATCTGGAGACAAAGGAAAGTCAAAGACACAGAATAAGCTGGTAGCTGTAAGAGAAAAGGAGAGAGAGAGAAAATCAGTAGGGAGTGAAATGTGAGGAGTCTTAATGGAAAGAGAAACTATGAGAAGAAAGAACAAAACAGCAAAGAAACTGATAAAAGATGCAGCAAATAAAGAGTATGTGAAAAGAGAGGGATAAAAATAATATTTCACATCTGCTCATGGGGTTCAGATGACAGTTCCTGTTTAAATTCATGGTACATGCGTGAACACGCAGGTTTCCTAGGTGACTTTGAAAATCTCAGCCAGGAAATCCAGCCAGCCAGAAACAGTACCTCAGACAGGAAGCGTTACCTCTAGAAAAGCCAGTTCAGGAGCTGAATCACATCAACTGGCCAATTTTATTTTATTTTTTAATGGAAAAAAATGAGGTTAGGAAAAGAGAAATGGCTGCTGCTTGTCTAATAAGGGCATTTCAGATTGTGTACATGCTCTAATATTTTCCACTGGAGGAACACAAAGCCTTTCCTCATTTCCCATCGTCTTTTGGGACTTGTATTCTGCACCGAACTTGGCTTCTTCTCTTGGTATCTCCTTCTGCTTGCTTTTGTTTTTCTTCTCTGTCTCTGTCGCACAGGGAAAGAAAGGAAGCTGCTGGGTGCTGGGAAGGAGCCTGCCTCCTGCCCCCTCCCTGCCAGCCCTTTTCCAGGGGACCTCGCTTGGAGAACTGGGGAGGCTGGCTCCACGCTGCATGAGCTTGCCATCAGGTTTCTGTGATATTTGCAATGACATGAGTAGATGTGACTGTGCCTCCTTTACTAGGGCTTCTGTAAAGCTATTAGTTTTGTATTATAGTCAGGTGCAGTGTCTGGCACTGTCGTTATACCCTTCCGAGGGGGGTGGCGATTAGCCGCGGCCCTGGAGGCACAGGGAAGGTAGCTCCCACAGACAGGTCTGCTCCCTGCACTGGCCTTCTGCATCTCTTCCCCMTTTTGGAATCAATGCTTACCATCAGGTTTATAAGATGCTAACACAGGGCAGTTTTTCAACTGCTACTTAACAAAATTCCTCCTTCCCTTAATAATATAATTCCCATCTAATTTAAGGTAATACTTTGGTTTGTGAATTTTCACACCTACACTTCTACTACTTCTTCTGATCTATACGTGTAAGTGAGGGGTAGGACAGGTGATGGACTGCAAATTTACCAAAAAGAACAACCGACAAAGTTCATCAGCTGGAGCTTTAAAGGCAGCATAACATACATGGCTAAAATTAAACGTGCACTAGCTGTTGGTTGAAATCACACTATGTTTTCGTCAAAATACAGTTCTGGAGGTGCTCTTCATTCCTGCTTCGCTGGCTTGCACATTATAATTTAATCCTAAAATCCAGAATTTGGCTCTCTCTCCACACAGTAAGTGGAAATCTGGTTCTGTGCATTTCCCTAATTTGTATTATTTATAATAACAGTAAGTCTCCTGAGCTGGTGGTGGAAGTCAAATGACAGACCCTTCACCTATTATGCCATGTTTTTTATCTATTAGCTTGCTGAATATTCCAGATGAAACCAGTGTTTGTATTGGCCAGAATCCGGGCTGTGCCTGAAGAAGTATTTTAGTGAAATGAACATTAGGAAAGCTTTGGAATATTAAGCCAAAAATAGATTTCTGTGCTTAAATAAAATACTCTCCTTAGCCTGTTGCACGCATAGTGTACTATTACGCTGTTATTTCTAAGACCGGCCTCTTTTCAGGCTTTCAGCATCTGTAAAAAAATTAATAATGATAAAGAGGGAATTCAYATTTTGAGGCTTTTAAAAAGCCCATTGTGTAAGTCATCAGCTCTTACAATAGGCATCTGTCTGAAAAATATTCCTCAAACTTTCACATGAAGTGGTGCTGTGTTCATTAAACACCCTGCTTTTGTAGTCCCCTCTGGTCAAAGATAAAATGCTTCTGAAGAGCCTTCCAAAGTGGATTTGTGAAATCACATATATTTCTGTCTTGAGGAGAGCCGACCTGGATGCTCACAAGCTTATACAGACACAGCATTTATTGATGGCTGCGTCAAGAGCTGAGCAAATTTATTTCACATGAGTAAATTTTTCAGACGAGATGAAGGATGGGAAGTGAATTATCTTCCAGGCAGTAAGTCATGCTACATATCCACATGCATCTTACAGAACTAGGCTAAGGGACTACTGGGTATGTTAGGACTGCAGACGCCTTTTGTGTTTTTTTTCCTTTTTAGGACATACTAGAGCTGTATAATTAAATGGAGATTATTGGCAACGTTATTTAGCAGTCATTATGGAGTCATTAGGGTTCTGCTTGGGCAAGAAGATAAGTCCCCTTCCTCTCTCACACTTAATGCTTCTATCAACAGCTTAGAAAAGTGGTTCACAATGAATTGCTACTTAAGTAGTCCTATCTTCCTCTGCAATCTCCCTCCTGTTGTTCTTCCCTGTGGGCTAGCTCAGAGGGTCAGTACACTTAGTTTGCCTGATGTAATGCAGACTTTCCGATAGCTTTTGGCACTTTGCAACTGCTCCTGTAAAAAAAAAAAAAAAAAAAAAAAAAAAAAAGGAAAAAAAAGGGACTTCAGGGGATGGAGAAAGAGTCACTGCTGATCCAAACAGTGATGTCTTTCTTGTACTTTGTTACTGTAAGTAACAGACTGCGCTGTGTCGAGTCGCTCTCTGTAGGCTCCTGAGACAAGGCAGTGCTCTCCCTCCTCTGCAGCAGATGCTTCACACCATGACATCACACAAAGCTCCGGGTTGCTCCGTGAAGAAGGAGTTATGCCACCTAACTGTTTTCCAGGCTCCGTGGCTGTCCGGTGGCTGCTCTAACACAGGATTTTTGAGGGCTGGATTCCCTCCATACCACACGGTGGAAGTGGGCATATAGTCTGGTGTCATTACATAGCAGTTAATAATTCTGCAAGTGTGTGTGTGTGTGTGTGTGTACACGTTAGAGCTGGCTGGAAAAGGAAATGTCTGTTTTGTGGGAAATTCCAGGTTGTCAACATTTCATTTTGTTCTGTGCTGGAATGAAACATCAACATTTCCAAATACCTGGCAAAATGGGACAGTCTGTGTCGGTGCCTGCCTTCCTCCTGCTCAGTCCCTTCAGCTGCTGGCTGGCCAGGCAGTGCTGCGCGGCGCCCGGGCATCAAGCAYGATGGGCTTCAAGCACGCCGGGAAGTGGCAGAGGACTGCCAGCTGGCCTGGCTGCCCAGGGAGTTTCCAGAGAAAGTTTAATGAAACCAGCATGCCACTTCTGACAGGCAAACAGCTCTGTATTTTCAAAGCAGATCATTACTATATTTTGTTTTCTTATGTTTTAATTTGAAATTTTGTTTTAAACAAGGCAAATCAAACGTCCCTTCCTTTTCAATTGATCACCTGGGAAACTCCAAACTGGAGAAGCCCAAGAAATGCACTGACTGAGAGGCAGAAGGAAGACCATGCACGTATGCACAAAAGAAGTGGCGGTATTTTCTGCTCTTCCAGGACAAAACCCTCTTTCAGAGTCATGTGCCCTCAGCCAGAGGATGTGGCAAAAAAGCATCCAGCAGTTCCCAGGATAAGTCCTTTAAAATAGGAAAAGAAAAAAGTAAGAGTTTTAATTATGGCTTTTTTTTTTTCTACTGGAGCATAACTGAGGATTTAATTTTATAGGCTTCATTGCTGAACACTCCAACACTTTCTGTTTAATGCATATCAGTGCAGAGGTGAGGGGTAAGAAGTGCATTACGCCAGTGTGGAGCCAGCATGGGCTAATCCTGCCAGGTGCTGAGCACCGGCAGTTAGCAGAAGCCAGGGCTTACCGGTCAGAGAGGGAGGAACACGTTTCCACCTTAAACCAGTAACAGTGACATTCATTCTTACTGTGCATGTCTAAATCGAGATCCCAGGTCCRGTCCCACACTCTGGCCACTGCTGAATTTTGTGGCAGGACACAACCTTTTCTCCCTCGTCTCTGCCACGTCCTCCCCGTGTCCCCTGGACACCAGGCCCCTGTCTCCCCGGCACTAGATCCGGCCACCAATGCTAACGGGAACTTTGCTGGTAATTCCAGCGGTACCAGGACTTCATTAGAGATTTTTGCAGTCAGTTTTAATGGCGGCAGGATTAGACCACAGAATTAATAGAAGATGAGAGGGCAAGTSTTCTGGGACATTGGCAAAGCAGTATAGATGACTGCAATCTACTGCCCTAGAGTATGCATCTCAAAATACACTTTTTCCCTAGAAATAAAGTCTTTCATCTATTTTAAAAACTTTTTCTTTTTTTCCTCAAATGAAAGCAATGCTATACCTCTCACTAAACTGTTGGACACTTCCTTCTAAGTAGRTGTGTATATGCTGTTGCGGACACCTGCCTGAAGTATTATTTCCACTATACCTCAGAGATATTTAACAGCTAAGGAGTGACAAAGTTCTGAGACAGATAAGATACTAAAATATATATATATATATACAGAAAGATGACATTAAATTTGAATAGCAACCTGCCATAGACCTTTGATTTTAAAAGGAAAGTTAATATGAAGAAGCAAGAAATCTGATATGCAGAGCCAGTAACTTCTCAATATGTTTTAAATCCTGCAGCCCATCTTGTGCGTCAGTTGATCCCACTGAGTATGTTCAGGTCTGGTCTGAATTGCAAATGGGGCTCACCCTGGCAACGTTATTTTGGAAACAGCAGCTGGGTGTATGGCACGCAGGGCAGACAAAGCCCCAGTAAGGCACGTGTGAAGGCCTGAGCAGAAGTGGCAGAATTTCATAGTCATTACTGCAAACTTTTTCACTATTATGCATGAGTAGTGACAGGCTTGCATTGTTAATCAGAGTAATTAGGATTTAGTTGAGGCATGACAATAACCTGTGCCTCATAAAGGCCTGAAGGCGATCCATTTTCTCCCCTTTTCCTAGGAGTCTCCTATTGTGATTCGTAGATAGCCCAGCAGGAATGCAATCAGGAAATCTCCAGTGAATCAGTGTCCCTAAATCTTCAGGCTTGACAGGTTGAAGTCTGACAAGCTATTAGAAAAAACTACTGATCATTAGGCTGTCTAAAATAGACTTAGCTTGTTTCTGTCTGTATGCATTGATTTATCTGCAGAATGATATTGTTTGAAGCTTAGATTACTCATGCTGCCGCCAGCTGACATAGTTTGTATGATAAAATGACAAAGCGTGGCACTGGCTAAACATACAAGTCTTTCTGTCTTTGCTGTTTCATTGCTTTTGACTCATTCTATAGTAACAAAAAGTTGGTTCAGTATTATTGTGAGAAACAAAACCAGAAATATACTGAATGGTTTAAAGCAATTTTTGATCACCCCAAACCCTAGTATCTCTGACAAATATGGAAGGATAGTGTCAGCTTTCCCCAGATCATTTCAGAGCAGTGATTTCTAGGTCAACTGCTGTGGGCTATGCACTTTGCTTCACAGACTTCAGAACTAGGCTTATTACAAAATCTCTGATAAAAGCTCTCCTTTATGCATGTCTTTTCCTCTCCTAAGCAATGTTTTAATTAAAAAAAGAATTAAATTTAAATTTAATTTAAAATAAACTGATTAGGTCCATAATACATTATTTGAGTTGTGAGATTTACTTCAGAGTTATTCTTATACTCTACTCAAGCTTTCATACAAAAAACATCACATCAGATTGGAAAATTTCTGAACAGACATTTTTCTTGAACAGGATTGCATTCTTATTTGTCATTTACAATGACATCTGTTTTTCCAGTCTTCCCATCTTATTTCTTCCATTTTTTTAAAATTACTGGCTTTCTTACAGGATTCAAATCTCAAAGTGGAAAATAAAGAACTAATTCAGCTCTTCTTTTGCATTGGCAGGAATACTGTCATCCTAGTCTCTTGGAAAAAAAAGCATCTATATTGCACCATTATGCATGTAGAACATATATGCATAAGCAACCTTAAACATGTATTTGTATGCGCTTGCATATACATATACATATAGTGTGTATGTGGTACGTTATCTACATAAATTCTCCTGTTTGTGAAAGATATGTAACRTGACCTCTAAAAAGAAATAAAGGTTCAGTTGTTATTTAAAGCAGATAGAAATACAGAGAAGTAGCTTCATAAATACTTATTTACATTTACAGATATTAAAGAAAAGAAATTTGGCATGGCACAAGCATGGTCATATTCCTGCAAAAGCGTCAAGGGATACTTAATGACATAGCAGTCAAGTCCCAAGTTTTATGCAAACATAACATTCTTTGTATTGCATTCTTCTTTTTAGTAGCTGCATTAATAATATGTGCCCCTTACATTTACATTGTGTGGTATTTCCATTTATTACTTTAAGAAGATCCACGTATAACTTGCTAAGAGAGACAGCACAAAAACTCTGTGAAGTTTTCCTAAGGCTCTGCACAAAGGCTGAAGCTGCAGTTAGAACCTATTGTGGCTTAATKTGTAGTCTTTACACACAGATTTGCTGAAGGAGGTTTACCATACCGCATCTTGCATGAAAGGTGAAAAATATGCAACCAAACTGATGTTTCCATTTAGCCAGGCATCAGAATCTAATTATGCTTCGAGTTTTTTGCAAAGATAATTTTAAATCCTTTTGTAGAGGACAAATAATTCAGTACGGTACCTTGATTATAAATTGTTTACTAGGATTTTATATAACAGAAATCTACATTAATGTACTTTCAAGAACAACCAAAAATACTTTCTTCGAGTTCTTACAGCATGCCCATCTCTCTGGTATTTGAATATATAATGCTAGGTTCTACATTTGTCCCCCTGCCCTGATGATGCTATGGATGATGTTAATGTAGATCTGTGCAAATTTATGAAACAAACACTGGTGGAACATTAACCTCTGAGTTAGTATGTGAATCAGATTGAGAAGGTTTTTCATGACAGCTTTCCTTAGGCCCTTTCATTATTTTGTTTTGTTGTCTGATTTCTATCCTTAGTGAACATTTAAAAAGCAATTCAGAGACTTTTGGGTTCGTTAGTAACACATGAGTCTCCACCAAAATACTTTTGAAAAATAGTTAATTGGGGAATTATATAAAAATGAGGAAGCTGTTTAAGGGAGAATTGGAAATAGCAGTGAAAAGAGTAAAATATTTGCAAGTAGCATGCATATTTTTAAAAGAATAAATGTATGCCAGTCATCAATAGCATTGATAAAAATGGACCCTGCATGAGCCACAGCCAGAAGCAGCTGGCATAGTTAAACAGCAGTGTAACAGACACCATTCAAAATGAAAAGACATCTTCCAAAATATGGAAGCTGTGTCCAAAGAAAGAAAACAGAGGAAGAGTATAATCCCCAGCAAAATAAATGTTAAACCACAGCAAAGCAAGCCAAAAATATTAGTGGAAGCAACTTGCAAAAGTAATGAGAGCTAACAGTAAAGCCTTTTGTATATATATCAGAAGCAGCACAGTTAGACAGTTAGCAGGATGAGAAGCAGCAGCAAAGGAAGATAAAGACATTATGGAACAGCTAAATGAATTATTTGCACTGGTTCCTGCTGTAAATGAGGTGGGAATCTTTCACACTGGGGTCATTCTTTACACAGAATGAGTCTGCGCAAACTCCCAGATTGGAGTGTCGGAGATTTTAGAGCAAATCAGTACCACAACAAATCAGTAACAATAGATGGTATTCACACAGGAGATTTGGAAGAATTCAAATATGAAATTGTCAGTCAATCAGCTGTCATTGTGATTGATCAAATCAGCACCAGTGTCAGGATAACATGAAAGGTATAGATAATGGGAACAAGAATAATCAGAGGAGCTTTCTATAAAGGAGTCTAAAAAGATAATGCCCTTCCACTTGCAAAAGTGATGACCAAAAGGGTGAAAATATCTAAAATTATGAAGATACGAAACTTTTGCAACAGTATGGGAACTAAGGGCCATCTTATTAGACAACAGGAAAATATAGATAAAGGAAGTGATTTTTTTGTTCAGCACATCATTAAATTGTGGAACTCCTTGCCATGGGATGGATGCTGTGAAGGACAAACAGGTGAAGTTTTTTTCCCYTGAAATTACTGGATTAGACRAATTCATGAAGATCAGGTGCTTTGTTGGGTATTAGTAAGTGGTGGTTTACATGCTGCCTCTGGCTCAGGAAGTACTTAAGTTGCTAAATGTTGGAAGATGGGAAGTAGGCAATAGCTGAAGAGCAGACACTCAGAAGAAGCGTGCAGGATGAGCCCTACCTTAATTGAACCTGCTGCCAGAGATAAAACACTGTCAAAGAGACATTGGTCTGGGCCTGTGTTATATTTCTTATGTTTTCACCCCATGAACTAGGCTTTTTGTCTATATAATTCTCCTCATTTCCAGAGATGCTCACTTGTGTGATAGTTTTCCTCTTCTGACTGGATGACTCGGCACTGCCTGGGCAGGAGAAACATGAGAGAGATGCCTAAAGGAGGAGCCTTTTGCAACCTTTGAATAAAAATCTATTAAATACTTCAATCATTTTTTGTCTGCCTTCAAAAATAATGTGATCAACAAACAAAACAACTGACCACAGTGAATTTTTTCACAAAGTTTTTTGCTTTACTGTGTAAACAGTTTAGTATTACCAGCTTTTATCACCTCAGCATATATTTAGCTCTGTCTTTGCTTTTGRGTGGGGACAGGAATGGCAGGTAAGTTCTCCCACCTGTATTGCTTCTGACTTGAAGAAAGCAGAATGTGGTTTATTTTCTTTAGCCACAAAACCACAACACAGGACAGATAAAGTGATTTGCTTCTGTGTATGCAGGAAAACCTGCAGCCAATCCAGCTACCAAATCCAGGATGTCTGAGTCCCATTTCCCACCCTGACCATTGGAATGTCCCCTGTAATCAGTAAGAGTGTTCAGATCATGAGGTATCACTTCAGAATCTATTCAAGGTATATTTGACTGTGATAAGTCTTTTCAAAAAAATGTTTTCCATGCTTTATCATCAAAAATTTCAGCTTGAACACGGTTAACTCAGCCCAAGTTTTGGAAATAAGATTTAGGCCCTTCAGGGGATTGTCCTTCCCTGGTGTTGTTAATCCTGTGGTTTTTAAGGCATTTTTTTCATAAAAAGGAAATGTGTTTTGTTTTACTTCAATGTTTACAAGTGTTTGTCTGGGAAATATAGGATTATAAAGGAACACATTTCAAGCACCACGCTGGGTGTGTTAGTGCTTTGTATTCTGCTACCACATCTGAACTTCCTTCATGTTGTGTTTCATAATGTCCCAGACAAATAAGAATGAGATCATATTTGCTAGAACTCTTTAATCGTCAAGTGGCCTGACCCTGAAAAAGATGAGGCACGTTAGCTTTCTGTCACTCTGGATGGGAACTGAGGTTGCACAGCATCTGGCAGGATATTCTCAGCACCTCACAGAATTTGTGCTTTTAACTTAAGTCCCAGACCACATCTATTTTCTTCAATATACTGCAAACATATAACTATAGTTAGCACAATTGGTACTTTCACTTTTAACTAAAATGCCTCTACCCAGCAGGCAAAATAGTAATAATGAGATGACATTGTGATGAATGATGATGCCTCCAACAAAGTGCTTGAGCCATAAATGGAAAGAGACAGTAAATTTCATCCTATTTTTTGAAATTGCATATGCTGCAAATCCATTTTTAATGAAAATTAAATAATGCATTTTAAGCTACAAATCACAATAGGCTTAATGCAATAATGCACCAACTTCTCTTGTCCTCAGTTCAAGTCCTGGCAGGGAGTTTCAAGACAATGCCTAATAAAAGACACATTGATTTGAGGGTGGTTCCCTGTGATAACGCTGTTTCCAGTTGTAGCTCTTTGCAGTCTTTCATTTTAAGGAATAAAGAAAAGGAGGTGAAGCCAGGAAAATGGATAAAGAAAGATAAAATGTGCAAAACACAATGTGCTTGCGGCACCCTTGTCCTGCTATCTGTACAATTGTACAGTCCATTGATTACAGTGGTATTTCTCCTGACTCAAATTTACACAAATGGAACAGCATCAGGCCTTCAGATAACCATGATTTATGCCCTTCCTGGCAGTCACAGCGGATAACAGCGTTAAACTATACCTTCTCCTGTTTAAACACAGTGACATTTGTGACATAAGATATTCTCTTGGAAATGACAGATACGATAATTTCGTACCAAGGCTCACAAATGGATTTTAAGGATTTGAAAACAATTGCATGTGTAAGTTTTTAATTGTTTTCTTTTTCAGGGTTCAAACTGGACTAATTTTCTATTCCAAACACACAACATTAATGAAATAATTTACAGACTGGTTGAAATGCTGTCATTTTTCAAAGAAGGTTTTCTGGCTGAATGCCAGCTTTTCAGTAAATGGAAGTACTCAATAAAAAGCTCAAATTATTTCAGAAAGGCTTAAATAAAAATATTAAAACTCCATCAGAAAAAAATCATAAGCATGTTTTTGCAATGAACATGAAACACATTATCCATTCATGTGTTCATTCTTTGAGCGGCTCTAAATCCATTACCTATTTAGATAATATTGACAGTAATTTCATCATCTGAATTTCCTGAACCTTTAGACAAAAAGAAATGTCTTTTTGCTCCACAGACCAGCACACAGTCTTCCTGGGGAGGAATCCTCTTTTGGGGTTACTTCTAAGGATTCACCACCCCTATCATTCGGCAGTTCCTGATCTCTGAAGGAAGAGAGCGAAGCCCATACAAGCTGCCGTTCTGTCTTTCCGTATGGCTGAACCCCAGTACCAGAGCAGTAATACAGCTGAATTAACAGAGAGTTTGTCTATACCACAGTCACAGAAATTCCTTTCCGGATTATGGAAAAAGTGGTTTCAGGGAATCTGTCTTGTCTGCTGAAAAAAGATTTAATGAAAAATTGATGACCAAATCGAGCACTAGTCTCTTCTCAATGAAACCCTTGTTCGAGCCAAAATTCCCATAAGCATTAGTAGCGAACTTGAGTAAGTTTAGAAGAGCAGTACCAGCTGAGGAATAACTGCAGCACCATGTTTGGAGAATGCTGTCCGTTTGCTCTTGCTTTATAACATTCCTGAGCGTGGTAAGCACTTGAGATTGCCACTGCTGGGCATGCCAGCTGGCTCGCCTTCTTTCTTCTGTTCTGCAGAAGAATCCTGGCAAGTGAAATATTTTCAAAATGTGTTTCTGACACAGTGGTGGAAGACTTACAGCTATTGTTTGAAACAGACAAGAAGAAATAGCTATATGGGTTCTCCTTGCTGGAAGAAATCACATCTTAATGAAAACGTTATGGATTTTCACTGCAGAAGATAGGTGTATTTTGAATCTTTGCAATGGACACAACCTTAGCAGACTAGTTTTAGTGGAAATACTTGTTTTGATACATGAGGAAACACAAAAATTACTAATGCGTTTTGCCACTTGAGTCTCTCTTGATAAACATTCCGTGAGGATTATAATATAAATACATAACTGCTTTTCCTCATTTCAGCATGCCACTTGTGAACAATTTTGTCATAACAAACCCCATCTTCCCTGCTTTTCATTTATCCCCCTAAAATAGAAATGGTCTTTTTCCATTTATCCTGCTAGAATAAACACCTATTAATTCTCCCAGGTCACAAAACCTTCAGCTTCTGAAGGTTAGAAATGTCTGCACAGTATGCAACTCCTTTGGTTTAGTTCTGCCTTGAATCAACTCAACAGAAAATGTCCAAATATTTGCCCGGTAATGGGAAAAATGAATGTAATAGATCCATGGCTCTTATGTACAACATCAAAGTACTTAAGAGACAAGAAGCTATTGTAAGACAGTGACTAATAACTGTGTGAGGGGATTTCCATTAGCAGGCCCGCAAGGAAGATGACTCTAATTTGTGAGTGTCTTGTGAAAAGTTAAAACTGTCATGAACTATACAAGGAGTTTTTCATAAAACCAAAGCCGTGGAAAGGGGTATCGCTTTTTATAGGTATGACCTTGGGATACCCCAATTAAGGTCAGATGCAATCATAAATTACTTGAATCCACTGAATCCTCCTTAAAACCCTCCCATAACACAATTTAGAGTCTTCTACACCAAATCTTCCAAATCACTATATTTTTGATAGCTCTGTGGATAGCAATGGGCAAACTGAGTTACCATGAATAGTTTTAAAATCTTGTGGGATGTAGCGATCCTTTCCCTTACTCCAGAAGATGCAACCTGATGGAAGTGTAGCAGCTCCCAGCACAGTGCTATTTGCGAGGCTGCCATAGGTGAACTCTTGAGTGCCTGATACTGACATCTAGACAACATATTTAAGATGAAACAAAAGASAAATAAAAGACTGAGCAAGGAGCTGATTTTGTCACCCTTGCCTTTACTTTTACTTTGCACACTGTTTGAACAGTGGCAGCAAATATCTGGCCCTGCAGAATCTCCTTCTCAGTTGTATTTTCATAATATTCTCAGATGAAAGTTGCATTTCAAATTTTACTCTGGTTTAGGAAGCTTGTGTTGTTGTCAATATCTATTTAAATTATCATCATAGACTCTTATAGATAACAGTTCATCTCTACTTTTGTAATCATACTTACATATGCAAGGAACATACATACATGCATAACATTTCTTCCATATGATCCCATAAATCATCAGAATATTCACTGTTAAACCAGCTTTGGATTTTTTTCCCAGAAGCTAAACAGTTCATCTCAGAAGCGCATATACGGTGGAAGCGGGAAGAGGGAGTAAGAGCATCCTTGTCTTTTCACAGTCTTTGTGCATGGCTGAAGTGCGGGAATCAGGGACCAGGCCCACAAATCTTTGCCTGGAATCAGTGTGAAAAGAGGTAAAGAGCATATTAAATCATGATTTTCTTCTCTTTCTCTGCATTCCAGTGGGGCTGCCTGGTAGGAAGGAAAGGAGATTGCTTGTTCCCTGAAAAGGCACATCACAAATTCTTCCCCATTTGTGCCAAATGCTTGTAGTATAAAGGATTGCATTTTTTCTGAAACAGTGCTTTGGATGTGCTCCCTAATGTGGTTCGGCTTCCTTGCTGCCTCTTATTTTAGCCCATGTCTTAACGGTATAATTTAACCTTAAATTAGAGGCATATTTTACCCTTGTTTTGTATGCAGAAATTCCTTTGATGTAATTGGGAGCCCTGTGCAGAGATGGAGGGTTTATCATGGCCCTTTGAATGCATGTGACATGGCAATTTGTCCAAGACATATTCTCATGCAAGAAGAATGGGATCCCATTGTGGGAAAATCTAGGGCCAAACACTGCACAGAACTGACGTCAATAGGATTGAACACAGTGTGAAGTTATGGCAAAATCTGATGTATTAGCTGTTTGGTGCCAGTGGTTTTTTTATGCATCCACTACTCTTAGCATTGCTGATGGAGAGTGCATATCGTATTGTCCTGAGAAACCCTAATTCTTGTTGCAAGAGGATGAAAGGAAGATGATCTCAAGGGTCTGAGTGACCGTTTTAATTGGATACATGTGGATAGAGTCCAATCCAAAACTTGCAGAAAACTGTGGAAGCGATCCTGATGGCTTTTGGATGAGCCCCACTATGAAATTTTAGGAGTAGGATTTGAAGTAGAGTTAGTGAGCACAGAAGCCACTGTCTTACCAGATAAGAAGACATGATGCAGTTTTGCAATTGAGCATGCTCTTTTCAATCAAAGCATCTCCAGGCTCTTTTTATCTTTCTTTCTCTTCATTCTTTCTTAATAAGACAAGTTTTGCTGACCTTTACATGGCCTCTCACAAGAGACTCCCTTAAAGAATAAAGTTCTAAGCCCCAACTCATCTCCTACAGAAACCTAAATAAAAAATATAAACAATATAAAATAGAGACGTAAAACTTACCACATCTTCTTATTTAGGCAGCAATTTCATCAGTGTTGTTCTAGCCCTTTGGCTATAACAGTGGTCATATCTCCTTTGCAACCTCTCCATGGGGTCTTAATCTCTAGATACATATAAATTGCATTCATTCTTTTAGCACAGGACAGGATAATGCAGTGGAAGACAGGAGGGATTGGTTTGAAAGTTCTGGAGTTTATGAAAGGCATGTGAGATAAGAAAATGTCAAGGAAAACAGATCATGGGCAGAAGCAGATGTTCAGCTTATGGCCACATCTTTGATCCTTTCTTCTTTGCATCTCTCTTACATGATGTGTATACAGAGACAGTATATAGCCTACATTGCTAGTGGGCAGAAGTGGGGGGCATCGTGGACTCATAGAAAGGTGGGTCTGTAAGAGGATTGAAGGGGGTCATAGAGTCAATTTTTGCACTGTTTTCTCATGAGAAAGGAGGTCCCATGTCAGCTACAGTGAAATCAGTACACAGCCTCTAGCCCACATGTATAGCTACACAAGCAAATCTGGGTCAATAGCACTGCTAACCTTGAAGAAATATTTCTGTGTATGGATGAGAGAATCGCTAGGAACAATACCTGTACCAGAGCCTGCAGAACTCTGCAGCAAAGACCTAGCCGCAGAACTTGAACAATGCGGTCGGATGATTTATATCAGGATGAAGATCTGGCTTTAAACAAGCAGAGGAAGAGAATTTTGAACATAAACAACATAAACTTTTAAAATTAGTTCAGACTTTTGTTAGAAAAGCAATACTTAAAGTGCTGCAGAGAGCATGTGAATCTTCTACCTGTGCATCAGCTTTCTGGATAATGTCTTCAGTATCTCACAGGTACTGAAGCTTGCCAGCTGTGTGTTTCTGCAGCTGCTTTTTATTGAAAGCCACAATAAACACTACAGTCGTGTAAATCCTCTATAAATAGCTGTAGCAAAAGCCATCTCTGCACCCTGTTCAAAGTTAAACACCACACTAACTCCCTAGCCCCTCTCTACTAGCTTGTAAATTGAGAATAATACTAATAGTTACCCTTTTGTAAGTGTTTTGAGATCTTCTAATGAGAGGCACTATATACTAGTAAAGTCCAAAACATTAAAAATAGTTACTTATTTTGCATAATTTCTGAGCCATCATTTCCAATCCACCTCCATTGTTCCCAGCAAGCAACTAAAATAATTAACAGCAGACAGCCTATTAAGAAATGGAAAGTGTTTTGGTTACTTGCTATTTGTGGGTATGCATTGTTCCAGCATGGGAGCAGCCAACTGCAGTTGGGAGAAATTTCTGCTGACCACAGACATTTTATCTCCAGTGTTTACCAGATTCTGAATTGGGAAAAGTTCTGAGATTGTCCAATTTCTCTAAATTTCAATGTCCAAAATTATGTAGTCCACAATGAATAACTCTGCCTAAATAAACTCCATTTAAGTGTCATAATTTTTTTCCTGTTTAAGCCAACCTTTTTTCCTCCCCCAGATTTTCTATCCCCAACGCCTCCCTTTACCCCATGGAGCTCTTTAGTTCTTTCCAGAACTTTTGGTGCAACCATTGATTGGGTATAGAGATCACTCTGATGCAGAACATGTACAAAGCAACAGAAATACCAACCAATTGGCATTTTATAACTACAAAAATAAAGTAAAAAATAAAGTAAAAGCAAAAAAGGTAGAATAAGGAAAAGCCTGGGTTGTCCTATACACAGAGGACATGTGAGACTTGTCTGTGTGTGCTGAGACTCAGTTTAATAATAAGGCTTTTCAGTCAGACCTACAAAGCAGAGGAAAGACTCTACCAAAGGCTGCAGAGACAGCAGTCAAGTGGCTGTAGACAGGAAGAAGACTAATTTTCTCTCAGATGTCTTACAGGTTAAGATATCATAATGAATCAGATTTACTTGGCCTTTGTTTTGAAATTTTTTGTTTCTGTTTCAGACCTGCAGAAGCGCTTCTTCTGTGCCTGCAAGTTTGGCATTTGTTCTGAGGCTATTAGTTGTTCTAATCAAACATATTATTTCTACTTTCAGATATTTTTCTATCAGCAGAAGACTTATTGTTGCAAGGGACACAGCTCGCTCTCCATCTCTGAGCTCTCTCCATGAGGTGTAGCTGGATCTAGGGCAGATCTCAGGAGACTCCTTGGAGCCCAAGATTCAGGCCTGGGTGGTGCATGATGGAGACAGAAACAGCCAGGGCAGAGCCTTCATGCTGCTGGCGTGGTCTTACTTGAGAGGAAAGTTATGGCTTTGGGAATGGGGTGATATCTGGCATGGATATCTAGAAGGACTGAAAAGAATAGACCACCTTGAGAAGACTTCTCAAGAGACAGATAGGAGGATGGCTGAAATACTTGATCTCCTGGGACCAACACCATCCTGCCCTACTGTCAAATTTCAGACCAGAACCATTTAAAATTAGAATCTAACAAAACTATTTTCTAGTAAAGCCTTTATATCATTCCTGGATATCATTTTTTTTGTGGTCTAGACAAGCCAAAGCCTGAGTGCTCAGCTTGCCTCAGCACTGCTGTTGCTCTTTGCACTTCTCAACACTGTGTTCGGGCAAATCTACCTAATGATGTCAAATAGGAACAGACAACTATGGCAAGCACGTAGCACAGACAGAGTCCAAATTGTCTTCACAGAGAATGCTTTCCATGAGGTACCAGCTGCTGCTTTTAATTAAAAAACAGTTAAGTGGATTCCTACCTGGCCTGAGAGGAGCAGCTTCACAGATACTCAAGCAGTTAATCACATGCTAACAACGATGATAAGCATAATAGGCTCAGTGGCTGAGGGGCCTGGTGGGAGGTTATTATAAAAATAACTTAACTTTTCCCCTGCAACCATCTTGCAATGCTGCTTGGAGACAGAGGGTTTCTATTTGCTTGCTCTGTGGCTATAACACCGTGTAGTCTATCCAGCAATGCCTTGTAAGTGCTCCTCAGCCCAGAACCACCTGTGATTTCAGGCCACCCCAGCCCTGCTGGAGGTGGTTGCTCCCCTCACTGATTTTGCCTTTGGACTCTCTTCTGGAGTAGTTAACAAGGCAACCAGCTGGGATTGCCTGTCTGCTGGGAACTGCTTGGAGACCACTAGCTCATTTAACCAAAACTATCCCTGAGGATCACAATGGTAGTATTTTTTTTCAGATAGCTTTTAGGGATAATGACTTGATCAGGGGATATCCTGGCTTGGTTAGTCACCATGCCAAGGATTAATATCGTTATTGATACAAGTAACAAGATTGAAGGTATCAGATACTTAATTACAATTTTTAAATAATTTTTTTCTCTCCATTTCATTTTCTCAGTCATCAATTAAAAAGTAGGAAGATTTTAAACTGGACTGTATAATTCTGCAAGACACAATCCCCTCCCTGCTGCCTTTTTTCCTGTTCTATTTCTGGCCTGCATGGTGGAGAGGATGATTTCTCCCTGGTGAAAAATAGTAAATGAATTATAAAAGCATGCATTGTAATTTCTTAGGAGTGGAATATGCTTCACATGCCTACTGAGTGATGTGCATGAAAATCCATGTACTGTACATGGTGCAGAAGAAGGCTTTTTTGTAAGATTTTTTTTTTTTTTTAATGACCTGTGCCTAGAATACTAAAGTTGAAACCTTGCTCTGGGTGGTCTTTATTTTTGGCTGAAGCCTCCTAATAGTTCCATAAATATTAATTTATGAAGAACAAGTGAATGTAGAACTGACTGCTTTCTTGGTGTTCTCATATTACTTAAACTGTATTATTATTATTATTTGCTTATAGAACAGTGGGAATACTGTTTAAAAAATTAAATGGGACTTTTATCATTGAAAAAGTTTGTGGTTTGCTTATTTGGATCAAAAAAAAATCAACTGAGCACATGCAAATAACTTCAGAAATAAAGTGCAACAGTACTAGTTTTGACACCAGCCCCATTTGTTTCCTCTGAAATGTTTTGCCAGTCCAGCAGCCAGATATTTCAAGAACAGCCTCACAAGGGAAGATTAAATGTGTGTGTTTTTATAAAACAATGACATCTTGTTTTCAAAGCCCTGCAAGCTTAAAATGGATATTAGAGCAGTCACATATAAACTGCAGTTCCCAAGGACAACTGTTTAGCTTAAGTGCCATTTAATGTTCTCCTAAATGGTTCCGCTGTTTAGTGTGCAATATATCTTCTAGATTAGACCTTTAATCCTTTACATTGTGCTTGCTGTGTCAAAGAGGGCTTCATGCCAACTTCTTCCTATTGGTGGGTCTCTTTCTCTCTCTTTTAACAGGCACATGAAGGACATCAAAGTCTTATGTTTTGCCTCTTTGAATCCAAACAAGAAATCCAGTTAAAAGTTTTTGTGAACTAAAAACTTTAAACAGTTTAATGTGTTTCCCCCTTTCTTTCTGCTTTAATTTTAGTGCTTTTATGAGCACAAAGAAGTAGAAGAAAGACCAAAAATATAAAGTACTGTTTTTTTAATAAATGTAAAAAATTGATATAGGTTATCTGGGTATGTATAATGTTAATGGGGACTTCAGAGGGCTACAGCTTTCACACCTCAATGCCTTAAGGTGAGGAGAACTCAATGCCATTACTAATGTGATACACAAAGCAGAGAAATTATCTGGTACACCATGTTTAAGCAGAGCTGGGTATGAAACTAAGCCCAGCTTGGATGCTTAAGGCACATCACTTTTTGCTGAGCCAGCAGCTAAGTGGACTAACCAGAAGACCCTCGTTATTGATGGACCGTAAGTAAGCTAAGTACTGCTTTGCAGCATAAGTCAATAGTGTGTTTCCGGAAGCTAGCTCTGAATTTCTTAGTCTTGGCTATGCTTGCATTTGCTCCTGAGAGGAAAATAAATTTGCCCTGTATGGCCTAAAAAGCAAAAACATCTGCTGGTATTATGAGCAGCCCTATTGTCCGAGTTCAGCAGCAGGGAGGTCTGCACTTGTTCAGTTCTGCTTTCCTGCTAAGCATCGAGAAAGCCTATGGGGATCATTTTCAAGGCTCCCAAGGGCAGTGGGGGAATGAACTCACCAATCCAACAGGGAGCCAAAAAAAGCCACCCCAATGTCCTGGCTAGTAGCAAAATACGCTACGTACCACACAGGGGACCCACATTTGGGAACAAGTTTGGAACACTTGCTCCAAAGCCAATGATGGACAGCAGCCATGGGCTAAGGGAGGGACTCGGCTTCTGGGAAGGTTAGCTGTGGTAGCTGGCAGCTGGAGGACATGGAAAGCTAAGACTCAGTGGGTGGTGAGGAGGAAAAAACGATGGTGCAGACGGAGCGCTTGGTTAGAAGAAATCCCACCTCACTTGGCCTGATTCAGTAACCTGAACATCTGCCTAAAGGAAAGAGAGCATTTCCCTGGTTATTGCCACTCACTAGTTTCTTCACTAGTTGCAAAATGGCTGTGCTCCGATACCTGAGGCCCAGCGTAGCTTTTTACTGCCACTTCTGTTATCCTGAACTGTTACCTATAAATAGGTAAGTTTGCTTTGTAATTAGGGGCATTGAGAAAAGAAAAGAAATACATTTCACTTATTTTTTACTTGCATTTCTGTTATTTGTTTGGGAGCTTATGAGTAAGAAATACATGTCATATTTGGGTCCAGATGTACACACACCCAAAAGCAGAAGTTTGTCCCAAAATTTCCATTATAAGATGTTATTCACATTTGGACTTAAATATTAACAAAACATGTAGCCAAATGTCAACTATCTGAGAAGAAATGGAGTCCAAGCAGCACTGACTAGGAAACAAAACAGACAAAACCCTTCCTGTAAACATGGGACCTCCAGGTCTCCATCCCAGCTGATGTTTCTGCCAGCACTGAGGAGGAATCCATTCAATCCCCAAGTTTCCTTGTGGCCCCTTAATTTTTCTCTTTATAGGCATGGGAGGGAAAAATAACAGGGGCTGTGTTCCCCTGATCCCATTCACTTAATACTACTACTTTGGTTTTACTGAGTACTGAAAGCTTTCCAAACCTGCCTGGCAGGCCTGTAAGAAAAAGCCTTCCAAATTTAAGCCTTACCATTCAGAACTGTGCCTCAAGACTAAACCCAAGCCCACTCTCACAGTCATTTTCAGCCTCCACCAATGTAATTATATTCCTGATACAATCAGCTGTATGGTGATTCTTTTTTCAATACGGTATTTTTGTAAAGATGTCCATGGAGGACAGCTTAAATTGTTGATGTGGTAGATCTCCTGTCAAAGGGAGAACAAGTAATACTTGATTTCATTAATAGGATATGTTCTTTTGTCCATAGAAAGTTGTGCAACTTCTTGCAGCCACAAAGTAATCGCAGATCAAGGATTAGCTAAGTTAACTCTGGTGACTTAGTCAATGAAATGCCAGTAGATAGGGTCATTGATCTCTAGCTGGAAGTATACACAAGTCCTCTAGTGATAAGGGACTGTAACAAAAATAGACCTGTCAGGAACCGTGAGGCAGGGTAAAGCATGCCCATGTCACTCTGGACAGAAGTTTTACTTACCTGTCTTTAAAGATCTCTATGAAAAGACTCCACATTTGCTTTAGGCAATCTTTTCCTGCACTTGACTTCCCTCAGTGAAAATGCCGCCCCGAAAATATTACTGTAATCTTTCTTACCACAGTCTTTCATGCTCCTACTTGAACACATCATTTTTTTGTCCTATCTGCCTTGCATGTGGGGATTAGCTTGTTCCCTTCCTCTTTGCAACAACCTTTCATATCCTTGAATACTGTTTATCACATCTCCACTCAGTCTTTCTTCCCTGTGCTAACAGACAGAGGAAATCTTCAGTTAACAGGAAGATGGTGTTGCTGCCTTCCTATCAGCCCACCCTCGTCTTCACTGAGATAAGCAGGATTTGGAGCTCTGGTGGATTTTGACGAGCGCAACAGCCCTTGAGGGACTTTCTGAGATAAAGCAGCACTGAAGCTGTTCTAATTTATCTTGAGGATATAACTGGACAGCGGTCATAATCAGAGCAAGGGGCATATAAAGATAGGTGGGCTGTTCCTCCTGTGCCTCTGATTTGTGCTGCACACAGCTCAGGCAGTATTTACCCACAGTAAAGTGGTGATTTGACAGGTTCTGCCCAAAGAAGTATTCACAATATCCAAGGATTTTAGCTGTGGGATACCAACCAGGCTGATATCTTTCACATTTTTCTTGCAGGTTATTTAGCTATTCCATTAACTTTTCCATCGTATCTGTAAGACGATCCATATATTTTTTAAAAAAGAAAATAGCAATATAGAAATTACCTTTCATATATTGCCAAAATCAAACAGTGTCTAAAGACTTCTAACTTAACAGGCTTTAAATTCAGTACTAACAAATTTATGGATGATGTAAAATTGGTACTCCTGCTAGGAAAGCTGCATATTAATAAGAGAACATTGGTATCAGTTTTTAAACATTTTTCTGAAAATATTATTTAAAGATTTTGGGTTAGACTCAGTAATGTGTCTTGGCCTCTTTATGCAGCTCTAGTGATGCAAAACAGCTACAAACCAATTTAATTGGTTGGTTAACCTCAGTTTATGACTTCTTTGTGCTTCTGCAGTGGTGGAAAATAGCCAGGCTGTATCTGGTTCTCAGCCTCTTATTAATCAAAGGTATCCAATTGCCTCCCACTAAGGCATTTTGTGTGCTTTATAGTACACCTTAATCATCATCTTTGTTACTTATATTCTGATATCTAATAATTTTAATTTATAGTAAGCTTCAGCCTTTAAAATTTTACAAAGTGATGGAGACTATCAATTTATATACCAGTGGGTATACTGGAGAAAGACTTGAAAAGAGCACAAAACCTATGTCTGAGAAAGCCTTTTAGATGGCACTATTCATTGAAATAGTATATTTAAAAGTAATTTCAGAAGGTGAGTGTAGAAAACCACCCACTAAGCACTTGCTCTTTGTGTATATATGAAGGCATAACTGTACTGCTTCTTAAAAAGAAAAAAAAAAAGATTTCAAAGATAACATCTTCCTTACTGAGTAGGCTTCCCATCAGCTGTAAAAAATAAAAAGGGCAGACGCACCAGATGTAAGGATGGATCCATGTTAGTGGTAGCCCATAACAGAAAAATGCATTCATCTGAAATACACCATTGTGTGCATGCTGAAGCCTGGAGAACTGTCGATGTCTATGCTTTCTTCCTACGCACAGCTGCAAAGATAACACTGTCTACTGTTCAAGGGCTCCATGGGGAATTCCTCATAACAGTTCTGTTCTTTCAATTCTTATTAAGGTTTACATCCCCATTTCAGTTGATGATCAACTTGCTAGCTGGGTCAACTGCTGGCATAAATCCCATCAGCAATTACAATTTTAACTTGACAGTATCATTCCTGTAGTGAGAGAACATGTTGGGGCTTTACAGTGAGCCTGGATGGATCATTTTCCTTTTTTCTGCCCCTATACTGCATGAAAGAGTTCTTCCATTCTTACCTTCAGCTGCTAAAATTCCTGTGATGACAATATACTTTTATGATGCACTAAAATAATAAGGACAGTGATATGATACCCTCAAACTGAAAATGCCTTGAGGAAGAAATATAGATGCATAGGCCTTTATCTGAAGCTTACTGAAATCACTGGGAGGTTTTTCCATAAATTTTAGCAGATTTTGGATCTGGCCTTGAATTATTTATTAATGACTAAACCAGGCAATGCACTTTCTCCAGTTTAGACAAACCTTCTGAATCTGCCAGTTAGAAATTTAACAGGGGTGGTACCTTCTGGTTTCTTTCAGGAACCACTGCTCTTACAAATAAAGGCTTGCACTTCTAGTCTGTAGCATTTACGAAGTTATCACAGCTTAAACCAAGTGTCACATTAAAAACAGTTTTCAGGTCACCCGAGCTGTAGTGATAGATGTCTTTGGAGATCAATTCTGCCAAGTTGTGCTTCTCTAGATTCCACTTCTGTGCCTGGAGACTTGCAGCAAGTGCTTGGAAAACTCTTGCTAGACTTCTTCAACTACAGAAGGGTTTCTAATGATTTCTTATGAGAGACCATACTTTGGACTATGCAGCTCAAGCAAGCTTAAACAAAGTTTGGCAGGGAAGTTGTCTGAGGTTTGAATGGAGCCTCCCAGGGGGATGGGTGCATTGAGATAAGCGCAAAGAATAAAGCTTGTTTGAGAGTGTTAGTGGCCAGAACTTCATTCCTGTAAAAGGGGGATTTTAACAGGTTTAGGCTTTGCAGCCTACCTCTGAGTTAAAAAAAGGGTTGTCTCCTCAAGCTTCCGATGGGGGTACCTATATGTTTTTCATCTGAGCAGTTGTAGATTTCAGCCTTGCATTGGCCTCCCTCTATGTGAGAAACAGAAGTTAAGTCCACACAGAGACTGTGGACCAGATTTTCCTGTCAGTTGCATTAATTTAACTGGAGATGATGCTGCAAAAGGAGCATGTTCAACTTGGAAAAAGATGGTGGAAGTGAGAAGAGAATTTGATTCAACCTTTTCCAAAAAAATGTGCAGAATGTTTTGATATCTGAAAGTGTGCTACAGAAGTGCTTGCTGTTGAGTACTGGTATAAATCTTCACTCTTTGAAACACGAGAGCCTATTAAAAGTCAGCTTTAAAAACTGTTTTGATTATCTTAGTGCATTCAATAGTTTTATCATATTCTGCTGTTATTCTAACAAAGATTAACTAGCCCATTATTCCACATATGAAGTGCTTTGAAGAGTTTTGGACTGTAGTATCTGTGGAATTACTAGGTGTTGCCCTGAAAGGCTGTGGATGGAGAAATCTGTCAGCCTATGAAAGCTATGCATGCTTCAGGAATAAATATATCAGCAGGAGTAAAATAAGGGCTCCAATGGAAAGAAGGGGGAAGCAAAGAGAATCTTTTTCATTCATTAGCTATTCAAATATGATTGGATTAAAATTACTCAAAATTTTTTCCGAATTTATTACCTTTGCATGGCCTGAAATCCTTCATTTGAGTTATTCATGCCAAAGCAAATCATTTGCTATTGGACCATTTAGCAAAATCACACAGTTAATCCAGACACCATCTGCAGTAACCTCATGATAGTTTTTGCACCCTTGTTCCCCATCAGCACAACCACTCGGATGAGAATGGGAGCTCCATTTTTTCATACTCCCAGGAGTCCCCAGAGAGTTTTTGACTGATGCTTCATCTGTATGAAAAGGAAAACAAACCAGGAAGGTCAAAGAGTCATTACAGGAGGATATCCTCTATGCATTCTTGGCCACAATCTCTTCAGTGTCCAGAATATTTGCCTGTCTCTCTGGTTGACAAAACTTAGAAAGRTAAGGTGGATTGCACAAAGCCACCCTATTTCATAAAAATCACAAAACTGCAGGATGTTCTATATGCTCCAAGAACTGAGATTGGGCAGAAAGAAATTACTTGAGGCATACGATGACTGGTGGTTTTTTTATTGATATCCAAATCTGGGATTTTTCTGGACAAAAGCTGAAATCTCAACTCCAAATATCCTCGAGTTTGCGGGGAATTCTGAATTCCACTCCAGATGTGGATAGGGGAGTTTATCTCACTTCTTACTGTGAACAACTGACTGGAAAAATCAAATTCATTAATCTAAAAGTACAAAGATTTTTACAGTCAGCTGAACTAGACTCCTTAATTAACTCTTTCATTTGGGCAACATTTCAGATGCTGAGTGGGGCTGTTTTTCAAATCTGCAGCTTTGTATTTCAAAATATTCTTCCCTGATCAAGTCCTTCTTGTAAGATTTCTGAGTAGTATTGCTTGTTCTCAGGTAACATCAGCCTTTTTCTGAAATTTGTGTTACTGTCTCAGTTGGGTCATGGTAGGTCAAGAAAAGAACGCAAACAAAATGTGCCTTGCCTTGATCCCTCATCATCTTTTCTAAAGGGAGGTAACGAGGTTATTCTGAGGGCTATTCATCATTCCTCTGGCGGTCCAACCACTTCACTTAGTTTATGATTTGCTGCCAGTGAAGCTGTATCAGCACAACCTGCATTGTTGCTTTCAGGTTGACAGTGACTGACCATTCACTGTGGGAACAGCAATATGCACTGCAAGGCATGTACTGACTTAGCTAACCTGATGAAGATAAAATGTTACCAGTCTGGCAAGATTTTAAATTAAATGGCACTAAATGGACATAAAACTTCCATTCAAGGTCTGAGTAAGAATTCACGGTGCATTAATAATTTTGTTGGCAGATCAGCAAAGGATTTCTTAATATTGTGACATGATTTTGTTGATTTGAGGGGAAACATCCTATAAATCAGATAAGAACTTTTCTAATGACTGTCCAAATGTATTTGAGGGAAGTGACAATAGAGCTGGAATCAGTTTTTCTTATTTATATTCTGGCCATGCACACAGCATTTCTTCCATTGCAGATGTCTGTCAATAGGGCTAAACAGAAGTCCTCACTCATGAAACATTATGGAAGGTAATCTAAAGAAAATGGCTTACACAGCTGCCCACTGGTGGTTCTCAGATTCTTTTTTTCTGTGCTACGGTATTATAAAACTATCGATTTTACTGAAGATTTTTTAAAAACAAACTCTGGACCTTGAGTTCTGATGTTCTWCATAACTTTTATGCACCCTTGATAATAAGTATATAAGTGCAAACCACACAAATTCCTGTTCCCGATGGTTTTGGAGCCATACCTCAGTGCAAAATACAGCTGAGAAAACAGTTTAAGAAAACCTGGCACTCAACCGACCATAACAAGTCCAAGTGTCCTTAACCAAGCCTAAATTGTTGGGCTAGGATGGGTCCCTGGGCCTAAATCTATAAGCCTGCTAACTCCAGCTCATGTGTCCAGACCTCCATCAGTAAAGTTTAGCCAGTTTAACAACTCTGTAACTGAAACATTGAGCATACAGATTCCAAATGCAATTTTAGTCAAACTTTGGAAAGTTCATATTAATACCTGTTCTGTAAGTGAAATTTTTAAATTATGCATTGAAACGCTGTAGACTGCATGGTGAAAAGTCAAGTAGAATTTTTCTTCTGTACTCAGAAATAGCCTTGCTATAAATGGGGGAGAGAGGGAAGAAGGGATTTTATTACCCACAGTACTATTGTGTGGCACGGGAACAGGAGCCAGAGTAAATGGACAGAGTATAAAACTCCGCAGTTCTTCTTCCCCCCATAAATCTGTACTTGCATGTCCTGTGAGCGCACACATGCATGTGCATGTGCTGACAAGCACAACTAACTGGAGCATTTGAAAAAGTTTATGGAGAAAGGGAATACTCTATCTCCGCTGTAATTTACGTTTTTACTGGAAGAATGTCCTTTTATATGCCATACATAGCTTAATGAGTTGATGATGGACTCACCAATGGGTGTTCTCCCACATTCATGGCTCCTAACTGTATTTACCATGCACAGAGGAAAACACGATACACTTAATAAAAGAATCACAGGGCTTTTGTTTCCATAGAGGACTCCTGGCTTTACTGGTCAAACTGCTTCCAGAGATGTCAGCAGTTGCAGAGCCCTTTCATATGCTGAAAATATGAACCCACACCATTCCAGGCAGCATTTGTGTTAGCAATGGAATTTTTAAATAGAAATAATTAGTTTTGCTGGCCATGGTTGTTACATCTGGCATAAATTTGCCCCAGTGAACCCTATTTTTAAAAAACAAAGCATCTGAATTGAGGTTCCAGATTATACTAGTTACTGATCTTTGCAAGCCTAATCCATTCTTATGAACAACGCCTCTGTGGTGTTTTCTTCCCCAAAGGATATAGTACGGGTGCAACCCAAGCTTTATTGTGCTTAATCTGAACCAGAAGTCTGAGCTGATTATTTTAAAAGGCATGCTGTTTCTTAAAAGTGATTTTCTTCCTGTCTTCATGCTGTGCTGATAAGAAGTTATAAGTGGATCTCTTTAATGTTTTAGGCTGGAGTGATACAGAAGAAGGCAGTGTGCGTCTGGGGGCTACACAGCCCAAGGTTAAGCCAGTCGACGTAGCAACAGTAAAGGCTGCAAAAAAATACTCTTTTACTTTGAAGCACACATACCACAGCTTTTAATTTCTGGAAACAACACTCGTGGGGCGAAATTATGCCTGGTTTATAAAGGTGCTAAACAAGGGCAGAGAGAAAGACCTCACACTCTTTCAGCACAAAGACCGGGGGTCTGTAGTGCTGTTGACAATGATAGTAAGCCCAAAGCGCAGGGAGGGCAGGGGTCAAGAGATGTCCCCTGCACACTTTCGAAGGATGCCTYGGCCCAGCATGCCAATGTAGCCTCAATCAAATTCTCCTCCCCACCTCTATCTTCTGACCGGTGCCCCCAGCGGTGCCGGAGAGCACCCAGGTCAGAGCAGGTCTAAGCTCGCAGGGGCCCACGGCGGCAGTGTGCTCCTCTATCTCCCTCCACTTATGGGGGTAGTCCATTTGCCCCTGTTATAGCAGCCTTGCTACAGCTGCAGCTGTAACTAGTTGCCCTGCACACTGATCATTTAAAATATCGGGTTTACCTCTGAGTTGCCAGTCTGTAATAAATAATGGGGTAGCTAATACGTAGACACATCTTCAGTCAGTGCTGGATGTGAGACAGCAATCTCCAGCAGCGAGAGAGTTGGCTTTAAGGTACATTCCTGGCTCATTCCAAACTCCCATCAGCCCAACTGCATTTGAGTTGCTGCAGTGAATGGTCCTGCCTATTGATCTCCCTGTAATCAGTTCTCTCTGCTAGACAAATATAGGTACTATAAAACCTAATTAGGTGTTTTTACTGTTTAAACATATTTGTCAGTAAAGATGTGCCCTCTGTCCAACATACAATATTTGCAAGTCATAAAAATCTCCTTTTGGTGATAAAAATGTCATTTCATATAATACTCTTATTTTTTAACTAGCAAAAGCAGACAGAGCAATCTTCACAAACACTGGATTGCCAGGCTCCCTCTATTACCAGCAACTAATTTTACCCAGTGTCATAAACAAGATAAGTAGGCAGGTACTAAAGTAATTTCATCAGCTGTTTTAGAAACCATTATTGATTCTCAAATCAGTAACCAGGTCTGTTTCTATTTCTAATCCAGTAACATGCATAAGTGATAAGTTTGTAGATATCAGGTAATTTGTTAAATTCTTGGCGTCCCATGGCTTCATGCTCAGATATCCAAAGTCACTCTAATGTATCTTGATTATGCCTTCATTACATCATGATGTCAGAATCTTAGCGATTAAGGAGATGGACTGAAATCACAATACTGAAATCACATATGTACCACATGCGTGTCTCCCTGCCCACCGACCTGCGATCCTTATTATATCTTCAACAATGTTAAATGCATATTTATATATTCATGGAAATTAGACATGAGAATGTGAAGTCTCAAATTCATAATTAAATTATTTTGTTAATTATTTTTCATGCTCCCTGAGAAATTTCTTTCATCCTTCCTTTGCACTCCGTTTTATTGCTAGCAGCTCCAAATTGCAAGGAAACTGGTAACAAATCTTTACTTTTTGTGTCCAACCAGTTGAAGACAAGAATTAAGATAACCAAACTTAATCAAGTCTGATTTATCCACAGTTATACAGTTTCTGTTACTTCTCCTGATATTTTTTTTAGCCCTTGGGATATATAAAAACAAATCTTATAAGGAGAACAGAAAGCTAGTGCTGTCCTTTACAACCTCAGACCGAATTTTCAATGATTAGCCAGCTTTAAGCAGAGCCAGATGAGACCTCCCTGTTGCCTGTTGGACATGTCCTTGGTATCTTAGGAAAATACTGTCCTGTTACTTTAGAAACAGAAGCCAACAACAAACACTGAGTGGAGGTGGCCAAGAAAAGTGACAGTGTTAAATGGCTGTGTCATAGCTGGCAGAGAACCAGATGAAATTATCCAGGCCTTAGATAGCTGAGATCGAATATGTTCTCAAGCAAGTTGCAAAGCAAGAGGAAATTCCAGTAAATCATTTACTTAATGAGATCAATGTGCAACAGATCTTTTTTCTCTCCTACAAAGTTAGTATTAGTATTCTGTTATCGTCCTTCTTTTTCCTGTTTGCTAAGTTATCATGTGAGATGCCAATGGGGTCTGGCACTGTTTGGGGTCTGATATCACTCATAAATATACTGTGTGAATTAGGAGCAACTGCTGGATCCAGCAACTTATTTTTTTTGTGAAACACTTCTCTGCTGAAAAATGCAAACTCTTCAGAGTTGTGGCCAACCTGTATACCTTACTCCCGTCAGCTTCCCGGTCAGCTGAGTAGGAGCCAGGATTATCAGAGCCTCCAGATGCCCAATTTGATCCCATTCCTACCACTAAGAGCTTTGGAGGCACCTTTTTTTTTTTTTTTTTAATGTTTGTGTTTCGTAACAAAACATTACAGAATTTCACTTCCGTGAAATAGTTTCAGTGTTTTTGCTTATTACTGCAATTTGGAAGGAACATTTCCTAAAGTCCTGAGATTTTTCACATATGTATAATTTTGCCTCCTGGCCACTTCAGCAACCACACTGGAGTCAGTGGAATTACAGCTCCCTTGCCCAGTTAAAACTGCTCTATGTTCGTGGACAAATTCAAACCTTGTGTTAGCAAGCACAGTTTCAACCACACTTGTGGAGGTTTCAGAGTTTCAGATTCCAGCCACTTTTTTGAACGCGTGCGGCAGGCAGAGGAGAGAAACCCTATTAATGCCACCGGTGAGGGAAAGAAGGTAATGTGAGCTCAAATGTTGTTAGACACTAAGGAATCCACATGGAAGAGAGCCCAAATACATGCTCCAACCACCTGAAAAACTAAAGGACAAAGGTCTATAAAACTTAACACGAGAATTTACAGGAAATCAGGCCTCTCTGGTCCCAGTGTTCTCTGAACTACCTGTTTATAGGCTCAATTTTCTATGTACACCTTCAATAACAATAGCCAAAATGGTATCATTCTGTAGTCAAGGACATATGAGGACCACAAGCACTTTTGCACAGCAGCTCTTGACAGCATCGTCCTTTGCCTCTGTGTCCCACTGTACTGCTTCAGAAATCAAGTGCTAAAGATGAAAACCTACACAACTGAAAAGAAACTTTTGCCATTGATGTGCAACTTAACAATTGCACCCCACACAGGTTCTTGTTACCCTCTTTGGAAGCGTTTGTATTTGATTAGTCTRGTCAGCCATCTAGCTTTATCCATCAAGCAGTGGGAAAGGAATAAGCTGACAGTGGCGAACAATTGACATTTGTTAAGTTTAAGAAAAGCTTCTTGCATAATTTGGAGCAACTGCTTCTGAGATCTGATTACTGTTATCCTTCCCCCACCTTCAGGTTTCTGCACTGCAAGTAAAATTAGATGGTGGGAGGTTTGTGTCCCTGTATGCCCATGCATGTTTTTGCTTAGCACCTAGGACAAAGAAGCAGTAATACGGGTGAGAGGCTCACACCATTATCCCACGGACCCTTGAAGCTGGCAAGGACTGGTCCTGACCTGAAAAGAAGCCACATTGCCAGCCCCCGGCAAGGGAAGGGAGGAAGCCTCACAGGGACAGCCAGCGACAGGGGAAAGACAGGGGAAGGGTGTCATTCCACTTTATTCAGGCTTCAAAAGCTCGTGCAGCTGAAGCCTGATGATATTTACAGAGTTCCCAATGCTTTCARCTGAAAACAGAAGAGGCAAGTGGTTTGAAGCTGCCTGACTATAAACACAAAATCTAAAGGAATAAGTCAGTAAATGAGCAAAATATACTGAATATAAAGGGTCTTCAGGTCTTTGTTTTCATTTTCTTACCCTTAGAATGCTTCTRTGGTTATTTTCATCCACTCACTAAAACCTCTCAAAAATGTAATGACGTGCAAGCATTTGGAGGCTTTCTTTCTGTTTGTTTATTCATCATTTAGCGTAATCCCAGACTAACTTTAAAAATCCAGCTTTTTAAAAAAGATGCAGTTACCTAATATATTTGTTTTAAAATGACAGGGTAAAAACGCATCTGCTACAAGAAAAAAAAAAAAAAAGATGGTTTTCTTTTGGAAATACACTTTATATAACAAGACCAAACTCATGGAATCAGATCTTCAAAATTATGAAATTATGGTACTGTAGGTACATCAAAGACAGTGGGACAACCCATGAGATGGAATTTCAGGAACAGCTAATTATTTGCTCTTAAAAAAAAAAATCATTTCCTTTCCTTAATGAGCCAACTTTCAGGAAATGAGTACAGAGAAGGGAGAAGAGAGGAAGAAATACAGTATTCTGGAAGCTAAAAATCTTGTTGATGTTCTTTCTGCAATTTTTGTGGCTAAGACACTGAATGGATTCCATAAGTGAGATTTTGTCAGCATGCCAAATCTACATGGTCTTCTATCTTTTAAAAAAATGCCTTTGATTTTCACAGACTCCAGCCCAGCTTGGGACTTGCATTTAAAAAAAAAGCATATCCTGCTGCTACAGGAAATATTTTTCTCAACACCACTGTATTTTATTTATTTTAATCATATCTAAAAAAGAATCTTATAGAAATCCCAACAGTACTGTTAYGCATAACCCAAAAGGGTTCGTTTCACCTATTTACAGGATAAAAGCTCACAGGATTAACACATTTGGAAATGATGTGAAAATGCAAAACGGGTTTAAGATTTTTAAAGAAGTCCAAATACTGAATGCAGAAGAATATGAAACTACTAGCTTTCTTCACATTTGGAGGAAGACCATACAACATACTGAATACAGGGATTGGTTTATTTTATACTGGATTACAGAGGGTACTACTTCATTTTCTAGCAGAGAGACTTACTATTAACACTGTATAATGCAATTCCAGCAAGCTTGAGAATTGGATATTGGGCCAAAATTAAATCTCCATGTTCGCATATAACCACACACTGACAACATTCAGGTCTGAATAGTTTAATAATCTTTACTTCTTATATTGGGCCAAGTTCAGAKTCAGAAAACCCTTTTCTGCAGATACAAACTTTCAAGCTAAGATCTACAGTGAAAGGTTTGGGTTTCTTTTAATATATCATCCCTATTGGGTTTCTTGCAAGTCATCTGCAAGAAACCCAAGTTCACTGTTATTAATAAAGAGGTTTTGAGAAAGTATTACCAGGCAACCATCATTGAAGTGTGCTGGACTACTGAAGTATGGGGCTGCAGCCATAGAAGGTTGTTACAGAAAACCGCACTGGTAATCAGCTAGCACAGTAGTTTGTAGGGAATGATCTTAAATCAATGATGTAGCTACATATAAAATGTGAAGAAAAAAAACCTGGATTATTGGTATTTTTATTGGTGATATGTGACCTGTTTTATGCCCTGCATATTTTCATCCCATAATCCTTCGCTTCACCAGGTCCCAGGTCAGTAATCGCTCAAAACAGTCCTTTGCCGCACTGGTAGAAAGTTACCAGCAAGAATGGCCCTCATTTAATCCTGGCAGCAAATTAAGACATCTCACTTCTGATCTAGAGAAATGCATCCTAATTACAGAAGGCCAACCAGACTACCAACCCAGCTCTCCTTAGGTAATTCAGATGGAGAAAATGGGAGAAAAGAGGTACTAAGCAGCCAGCCTACATTGCTCCTTTGTTTACTGTTGTGCTGGTTTTGGCTGGGATAGAGTTAATTTTCTTTATAGTAGCTAGTATGGGGCTATGTTTTGGATTTGTGCTGGAAACAGTGTTGATAACACAGGGATGTTTTGTTTATTGCTGAGCAGTGCTTACACAGAGTCAAGGCCTTTTCTGCTTCTCACCCCACCCCACCAGCGAGCAGGCTGGGGGTGCACAAGAAGCTGGGAGGGGACACAGCTGGGACAGCTGACCCCARCTGACCAAAGGGATATYCCATACCATATGAYGTCATGCTCAGCATATAAAGCTGGGGGAAGAAGAAGGAAGGGGGGACATTTGGAGTGATGGCATTTGTCTCCTCAAGTAACCATGATGGAGCGTGATGGAGCCCTGCTTTACTGGAGATGGCTGAACACCTGCCTGCTGATGGGAAGTAGTGAAGGAATTCCTTGTTTTGCTTTGCTTGCATGCGTGGCTTTTGCTTTACTTATTCAACTGTTTTTATCTCAACCCACGAGTTTTCTCACTTTTACCCTTCCGATTCTCTCCCCCATCCCACCGGATGGGAGTGAGCGAGCGGCTGTGTGGTGCTTAGTTGCCAGCTGGGGTTAAACCACAACAACTGTAAGCTACAGAAACAGATATGACTGGATGAACCTTTGGTTTTTGTTATCTATTCTCTAGGAAGTCCCTGTTTTCATGGGTCAAAATCTCTCCGGACAGGGTCCATTCAACTGATAATCATCAGTGTGGGCCTCAATAAGCCATGGGGTATCTTAAAACCTAAAGGGATGCTTAGCATATTCTGAAAGGCTAAGCCATCAGGAAATGTTTTTGGCAAATGTCACTCAGGTTTCCCAAATTATCCAAACTGATYCTGGTTCTGAAAATCAGATATTTAAGAGGTCCAAAGAAATCATGCATATCCTTTTCAGAGTCGGGTTAATTTCAGAAGGCAAAGATATTGCGGTTGCTGATTGATTTTGACAAAACTGCTTTGAAATAAAACAGATTTACTAGCACAAAATACTTGTAATTTGCCGAGTCCTAATCAAACATAAGAATGTAAGAATTTGAGCATGGAGTCATCCAAGACAGACTTTGAGCTTGGAAAAAGGTGCTTAGACTGCTACAACCGAGTAAGCTCACATAAACTTGCTTAGATGCAGAGAATAATTTTTTCCACCAAATTTTTGGAATTCCAATAAAATTAACTGTCTTGTTTTTAATTTTGATTCCCTGTGAACAAAACACCAGCTACTTTTACTGTATCAAATACTGCAGTCCATTTCAGGCACTGCACACATGTGAGGTAATGATCCAGCCAAAATGGAGTCTGTGGCAAAATGATGGAGAAAAATATTTTTAAGAATCTCTGGTCAGCATATTTGCTTTATTTTCTTTACTACCTTTTTAAACCATCATATCCTTAAGTTGATTTTAAGTGAAATGTGTGCAGAGATATGTTTAAATTTAATGAAGTAACCCCTTATGGATGGTGAAATGACTTCCTAATTACATTTTATGTTCTCATGGTTCTTGAGTTTTTCATTTTCCACAAATGGAACAGATTTATATGAGTTCACATGACAGCTCTAGCTCAGCGAGAAGTGACCATGGCTGCCAGAGAGACTACTTCGCCTTTAGATACATCGGTGAGGTAGTACTGTATATTTAATAGAACTAGGTGTAAAGTGATGGTTCTTTTTTCACTGTTTATTGCTAAGCCAACCTGCTATAAAACATTGATCTCTCAGATACAGGAGACACATGACTCCCATGCCATTAGGTCCAGTAGGCTTAACCTGCTGAACCCAAAGTGCTAAAAGGACTTAAAATGTAATCATTAGTAGATTTTTGCAAGCAGCTGGTAAAACAAGACTTCTAGGCAGTCAAGGTGCTTTAATTTATTTCTTAATCCTGCCAAATCAGCAGAAAAGTATTTTAACTTAGTTCCACTAGGCAGACAAAAGGTAGGATTCCAACGGGATGGCACAAAAGAAAGGTGTGCAGGTGGAAAATGATAAACTCTGTGTAGTGATGGCTATCAGCTCTGAGGTCCAAATTTTTAATATTGCTCTGGAAGAAAAAAAAGTAGGAGAAATACTATATGTCGTTTTGGCTCAACCCTGCTAGAAATAAACTATTACTTTTTTTCAAAACACCAGCAGTATTCTGCTCAGCCTTTCCAGCCTCTATTAAATCCAGCACATTGTACTGAGACAAAAGAGATCAGGGAACTTCCACTTCTATCCTCCCCATCCAGCTCGGAGCTCATTTGTCAGCAAGAGTTATTGCCCTAACAAGCAACTTACAAGTCACCCATTTGTAGTTGCTCACTTTTCACATTAAGGGAAAACATCGCAATGGGCAGCCTTTACGACCAGGTTTCCCATTGTTTAAGCCTGACCCTGCCAGTGTTTGCACACAAGATGTCAGGGTAAATGATAAGGACTGCACCTTTGAAGGCAAACAAAAACTACCATCCACAGAAATAAAATTCATTATTTTTTTTTCTCGGTTAGTACTTTCTTTCCAGATTTTTCGGATACTGAAATACATCATGATCCCGGTTTCTTGTCAGTTCATCCCTAAATGAACAGTGAAATCTGTGGTGCTCGTTAACTATAGGTATTGACTAGGATACAGTGACTGCTGTACAAATACATGCCACACACTTATTTTCATGCTCTCATTTAGATGATCTGTTTAATTGAATGTAATCTACAGACTTGATCTCTTGCTATGTAGCGCACACAGGAAATCCTGGAATAACATCCAAAGACTGCGTTGGACTGAAAGTGAAAACCTTTGGTTTAACATGCTGCCAAATCTTTTAAAGAAGCAGAAACTCACAAAAAGAAAAGCCCTTAGTGCCCTTGAGACCATAATGTGCAGCTCTGACTGACTGAACTGATATTACCTTACCTGAAGTTTGAATTAATTCTCTTGAATTAAATGAACTATTGATTGATTGACTGGCATATAAAAAGAACCTAAAAAGCAAAATGCAATGGCTTTTAAAGAAAACTTACAAGAGAAATAAGAGGGAGGACATGAGAATAAACATGTTGAAAGTATTCGCTAGAGAGGTTTTGTTATACTCCTGTATCAAAATGTTACAAAAAATCTCCAAGCTATTTGCCTTCAACACTAAAAAAAGCCCTGACCAAAGTGCATGTCATGCTTTTAATATCATCTGCTATGAAAGCCAAACTTGGAGTGAGGTTTAACTGCCAAAATCTCCTGAGTGGGTACAGAATTCATGGGTGCAGGTTCATTAAGTCTCATCCATTACACTATATATTTTGCTCAGTTGGCAAACAGAGGTGTTTTTCAGTTTCAAATCCACAAAGATCTGGCAGTCAAGTCAAGTCTTACCATCTCAAGTGCCGAACAAGCACACTGCAAACCAATGTGGTTTTTCAGATGTTGCTGAAGGCATATTCTAACCACAGCTGATGTTACAGAGATAGAGCTAGCGGTATAATTTGGCTTGTGTTATCTTTATTGCCAGTGATGATGCATGAAATAAAAAGAGCTCATGGACAGCTTGGGGAGTTTTTAGTTCGGAAAAATATCTTTCAGCTGAAGAGTGAGTAGATGTAGTAAGTATTCAATGGGAAACAGTAAATATAGACTCTGATAAAGTGATTATTAGAGTAATTTTTTAAGGACAGAATTGGTCTTCCATGTAGTGTCATCCACAGCTACCAAAACCAACTCATAGGGCTGCATAAACAGCTTCATTTATAGATTCAAAGCCACAAGCCACCCACTATTTGAAGAAAACTTTCCATACTTGGAAAATACATGCAGTATAAGATTACTGTTCTAGTTATCAGGATTTCAGACTTCACAAAAAATTGCTGATGTTATCCAAATGTAGTCTYATTATCTATCAGAACAATTACCTATTCAGTAAGGACCAGATACAAACAAGACCCAGAGAAATTGGTATAATAGTCTGCAGTGAAAGGAAATACAAAAAGCTATAAATCCATTCATATGTAGAATTTCTGAATTCTAAGCAGAAATATACTTTCTTGAAATATTATACTTTTTAGCAGTGCCTTCTTATAGTTCGGTCCTCTCTTTTCATCTTGTAACAAGGAACTACTACAGAATTGCCATCTTCTGTTTTACTATAAGCCATTTAATTTTGGAGTGTATTTACACAGAAGTTGCTCTGGCACATTTTTGTCATTGCAAAAGTAACTGTGAAATGGAAAGAGTGGAGCTGCAAATGTGAACCACTTCAGAAACCTAACTTTGTTTTTTAAGCACCACTTTCTAAAGATCCAGTTTACTTCCCAGCACTGAACATGTCCCTGGGCTTTTGCTTCAGACCCCTCCCCAGTCAGAAGGACTGTGATCCCAGGCTCAGAGGCAAATAAYCTCCTTCCTGAAGGGCAGCAGAAGCCTCCAAGGTCCCTCTCCCTGGGAGGAAGGACATCAGGAGAACAGCTGGGTGCTGCTGTGTCCCCAGAAGATTGCTTTTACAGTAGGACATTGATGCCCAGCTCACACCTGATGAAAGCCTGAACTTGTGCCTGCTACACCTCTGGAAAAGGAGGAGAACAAACTCAGCAGCAGCTGCCTCCTGCAGGTTTGTTTTGTGTTTACGTCAAGCTCGTATCCTGAGACTAGACTGCAGATGTTTTCATGGACAGTGAAACTACTGCAGCAGTTAGATCAGCTCCATTTTTCAAATTTCTGTAATGTTTCATACTCTGACACCTGAAAATAGCTTTTAATTGATCAAGTGCAGTGGTTCTGTTTTTCTCTGACTAAGAAAGAAGAGAGAGGAAAAACTGGAACAGGAGCTGCTGAGTGATTCGATGGCAACCTGAGCTGAGGGACACGAAAAATACAGCAGAGATGGCAAAAAACTAGTCCTGGTTTTGTTACACAAAAAAGATACAAGAACTTAAATTTTATAATACAGGGTGTACTAAATTGTATACCTTAGCAACTGAAATCAACATCACAACTGGAATTTGTTAGAAAGCATAAAAATTGCATTTAAAACAAATATCCATACCTCTGTAGGCACATATGTACAATTTATATACCCTAATACATACTTTAATATGGAGACTGCATTTTGCAGTTAGGATTATAAATTGTTCGCTTAGAAGTGCTGGGAGTTAGCAGGAGGGAGAAAGCAGGAATAAAGTTCTGAACATGTAGGACTCCAGGATTAATACCCTCTAAACCATACCTGATTGATGCTCTCAGGTCGGCACACGTAATTCATATGGAGTATTTTTTATGGGATGGGACATTCCTCAAGAATGTGAGAAAATGGCTGGACCAGAATTCTTGCATACAGAAATTAAATGAACTCAGCAAAACTCTGACTACCTCCTTTGCAACTGTGGCTACACAGTCATAATGACCGCACATGAATYTGTGAGGAAGAAAATTAAATTGAAGCACCACATCAACAAAGTGGAGTTCAATGGCAAAGGAAGCCTCAGGCAATGAATGTCTTAGAATGAAAAGGATTACTTATTAAAAAATCTCTAAATTGTTTCTATTAGCACTACATATGACTTTCTGAAAGTACAGCAGAAATTTTGGCTACAAAAATGAAACATGAAACTCCTCCTGCCTGCCAGTTTTAATCAAATATAGAGCTCACCCAAACCTACACAAGGCTGAAATGATGCTGTTGGAAGTGAAGCTGGCTGTCTCCCATTAAAGGCCTGCAAGATTTTTTTTGTTAAGGTTGTGTGAAGCCTTGGAGTCTTATCTGACTCCTTACTGAGTCTGGATGACTGGGCAGCATCCCAAAAATACCTTCTCACATCTTTAGCTTTATGGGGAGTTTCATCCCTTCCTCCCGCTGAGGCCACAATATCCTATGCATTTGTTACCTGACGGCTGTGTTATTACAGCCTCCTGTTTCTGAAGCCGAATGTAAGACAACGTGCCGGCTCCAGATGCAGCAGAAGAAGGCCRTCTGCCTCGTGCCTGCCTTAGATCGCTGTAATCACTTCAGGCCAGTGCTCAGGTCCTTCGTTCAGCTCCAGGTGATTCCTGATGCCAGTTTACAGCCTTTGGTATATGAAGCCCTGCTGTAGTTGCAAACCACTGAGGCTCAGAACAAAGCCTTTGGGACAAAACATTTTTTTGAAGGCAATCCAGCATTGGAAAAATCTTTCTGTGAACATCAGGTGAATACAGCGTCTGACCATCTTTAAAAAACACAGGAARCCTTCCTCCTGGAGAACGCTTTCCATCAGAAGCACTACTTGCTTCAAGTTTCAAACTCTTTCATTTGCCTTCTCAAAAAGCCACAAGCACAGACCGAGTTTTGACCCAAAAAAGGCAGAAATGCTAGATACTGCAGAGATTCAGTAGCTATTTCACTGGAGCTGCAGAACCATATGCAGGCTAGATAGTGAAGGCCAGAACTCACCAGCTTCAGGCCATGGTTCAATGGTACAAGTTCAGCCTTAAAGTTCTAACTCCTAACACCAATGACAGATGACACAAATCACTGGTTTGGTGCAAACTCACTTGACCAATGCAATTTCTGACATGTTATCTTTGCAGCAACAGGCTTCAAGCTTAATCAGATACCAACTTTCACCACCCTGCCAGCATAAAACTATCAGGAAAGCATATAGCCAGAGTAAACTCTGTATCATGTGCTCTGCCAAATTTGACACAAAAGTGATTCTGTGCCCAAGGCCTGATTTAAGTCCAAATTTCACTGCTAGATAACAGCAGTGTGCACAGTTTTAACAGTAATGCTTGTGGAACTAATGCTTACCTTGCAATAGTTTATTTTTTCCATCATATTTTAACTACTGCTTAGCTCTAATCTTGCTGTTGCTACTGCCTAAGGGTTTTGCCCTGTATACATCAAGTAACAGAGTCTTCCCCAACCTCATGTGGATTTATACATACAAACATATATATATACACCTGCATATATTGCACCCTATCAATTGGGGAACAAAGTTTATGCATGATCAACAGAAGAGGCCAGCATACACTTTACTCTGTTATCTGCCTAAAACTTTTGCTATGGAGTCCCAGATCAAACCAAACACACCATCTCATTGACAAAGTAGCTCATCAGACATAATTTAGAGGCTGCTGTCATTTCCACCCCAASGTCTCGCCCACCAGTTGCAAATCTTCATGCTTCTTTAAGACTTCTTTTTGAGCCAACTCCTTAATTTTTACCAAAGTCTCCCTGTAGTTCCCCATGTACTGTTCAATCCTGCTGTTGGTATTCTTCCTCTGTAACCCCGTGACCTGGGGGCAGATGGTGGTCTTCCCCTGTCGGACCTGCAGTCTGGGGCAAGGTCCCCCCCAGAGAGTTGCATGCAGTGGATCTCCACACACTGTAGGCACTCACACCCCCAGCCACCAGCCCAGGACGCGCTGTGCAGCAAAGGCAAACTGCACAGGCTACGTTTTGAAAATTGCCCGTACTAACGCTTAATGACTGGAAAAGAAGTGCGAGAGCTTCAGGCAACAGTCTGTACTCAAAGACATTTGCAGGGATTTAAACAACACATCCTTTAAATTCAAGTCTTCAAAGGAAAGAGTAAAAGTGAAGCATGACAGTATGCATCCCTCTCAATTCAAATTTTGTAAAAACAGCACAGAACATCTCCTAAGAGTATCTATCACTCAGTCGCTGATGTGATTGCCATATATCCCTCTCCTTGATAACCCTTCTGAGGCACTGTCATTCAAGGTCCTGTATTAGTTGAGCATTTGAGGTCTTCAGCTCAACGGAGTTTCAGGATGATGGTTATTTTTACCATTGTTAAATTACTTACGGTACCAGTTCTGTGTAGTTGACTAGCATGGGCTTTGCAGTAATGCCTGAAAATGTGTAAAGTGAGCAGTACTCTGTTCAGACTGCCAGACAGCCAGAAATCCTGAAAAAACATCAAAAAGAAATCTGCAAATTTGTCTCAGAAAAAAAAAATCAGGTAGAAAAACAGGAAATGTCTGTGGAAAAACAGACATATGGGAGCTCTAGTTCTTCCATAATCTTCCAGTAGAAGAAGTCTGGGCAAAGAATTCAACTTCTTGTAGGGTGGAGTTTTATCAATTTATTAAAAGAGTTTAATGATGTGTGAAACCTGGACTGGTCCCACCTAGTCCTTCTCACCTAAAAGCCACTCATAGAACAGGCTCCCCCTGTATAAGTGTGTAACAAAAAGATGGCTCATGGAAGAATGAGTAGAGTGTATTTATTTGTACCTGTGAATTCTTGATGTGCAGACACTGTATAAATACACATGCATACAGAGGTGAAAAATACTATGGATTTCTTCAAAAAAATRTAGCCAAAGGATACTTATAGTTTATGGGTCAATTCACACTGCTTCAGAAAAAAAATAATCTAAATGACGTGTTTCAAAAGATTCACTTCAACAGATAAAGTACTGGTTTAACTTCCAAGATCTAAATTATTATTTTAATGCAGCTGTCTAGCAGAGCTGAGGTTAGCTTAACAAAGGGGCTGGCTGAAGATAGAGCTCTTGTTCATCTTCCAAAGTACTGAAATAAATAGAATATTTGACAGAGAGGACTGCAAAACTCACCATTTTTCACTATTCACATTTTCAGCTGAGAGGTTTATAAAGCTTTTACTTTAGCTGCTAATTGATAATGTCAGTTTTAATGAAGTAAGATAGACATACACATTAGAAAATACTCCTAGCAGATAGACCAGGAGGCAGAACAGGTTATAGAGAAAGACAAACAGAAAAACTTGGTTTATTGAGCTCAGATTATGCCAGTTGTTCAGTATTTCTTAGTCTTGTAGGTTCTTCCTTATTCCTTCTGCAGAAAGAGTCAGAACCCTTCAAGAAGTAATTCAAAATGGCAAAAGTAACATTTTTCTTTACCTTTACCTGGCAAATTTTCAGAGAGATACATTTACTGGATGGAAACTTCCTGCCTGGACTGGCCGTCCGTTCGTATGAGTAATGAGCAATCCATCCATCATTAGGGTTAGTAAGTTTTCCATTTCATCCTTTTCCCTCTTTAAGTGCATGATTTAATTCACAGCACATAAACATTTATGCAGAAACCTTGTAAAAGCAAAACCATGCCCAGTATTTTGGTCATATATGAGACAACTATAGGCAGGTGGAGAAACTCACTTTAAAACAAACTCATGTCCAGTGTTTGTTCACAATATCTAATCTCTGTATTCTGTGTCTGTGCTTAATTTACATTAATCTCCGTTTCTTTTTTCCCCTCCACACATACAGGTTTTAAACTCGGCACTGCTTGAAGCTAGAGCTGCTACATATTTAAGAAGAAATTTGTTCCTGGGACAAATATGAGCTCTGGGAGAGGTTGCTTTATCAACTAGGTTATAGACCTAAAACTTGGTATCTCCCACCTTCAGTTCCCTGTCCTACTGCAGACTCCTTCCTACCCAGACCCCTGTCACTTTGGGGATGCTGAGCTGCGAGAGCCCGATGGGTGCATGGGGAAGAGGTGGCCCATGATATTTGAACATCCAGTATTCATCTCAATGCAGAAGCAACTGTCTTCCTGTTGGAGGATGCCTGAAAGATTTCTAGCTTTCTCTTTTTAATGAAGTCTTTGGGTTTCCTCTTGCTCCTCAGAACGGAGTCTGCGGCATCTCACTGCAGGGTGGGTCTAAGACCATCCAGATGCTGGGGCGCACATGAGGGGCTTCGGATGGCAACACTGCAATGACCGTGTGGCCAGGCGCTTGCCCTTTCTCTGCTGGGAAAAGCAACAAATTTTACAGTTCAGAAGAGTGGGGCCCTTCTCATACCTTTGAGACATGGCAGGAAATCCCTTTTAGTCAGCGTGAATTTTCAGCCACGTTTTCTGGGTTTTTCTTTGCCACCTTGAAGGTTAGCGACCTCATTCTACAGACAGTGCACTTGGAGCAGAGGTGGTCAGTCTTGCCCTGCAATTCCAGCATCTCAGGAGCTTTTCACGRACTTTTAGTGACTGTCTTAATTCAGCCTGCAGCTAAACAAGTGGCTATCCTCAGTGAACACTTACATGCTTTCTGCCAACCCCTAAGAAATCAACCCTTTCTTTCCATAAGTAAATCTGATTTCCTTGCCCATTCCCCAAAATCTACCCATAAAACTGCCTGCTTACCTGGTGCAAATAGAGGGTAGTGGCAGCGAGAGCCCTGAACTGCAGGCAGAGCTGTGAGGTGGAGCAAAGCAACACTTTTTCAGTGAATACTCGCTGAGCCAAGAATACTTAAAACTCTCCTCCTCCTCCATCACCTTTCCTTAAAATTGAGATTATTAATGAGTCACACTTACATTCATATTCCTCAGAGCCCTGCTTTAGAGAGAAACAATAGCCAGGTCTCCCTCTCCTTCCTCCTGGGTGGGCAAGCAGCACAATGCTAAAGCATTATCACATCAACTGCTGGGCTAAGAAGCTTGACCCAAAGCCCTGTGCCAGTGAATTATTTTCCCCTGACATATGGCTTAAGGCTGAAGGATTTGAACACTTAATTGGTGCATTTTCTGCAAGGCTTTAAAGGCTTGGCAAGGTGAGATTCCTGCTAATCAGTGATACAGCTGGGAAACAGCTCCTGCTGTGCATCACCAGCAGCCTCCACCTAAAAGAATTCATCTCCTGGAGCTCAAGGGACTTGTATTATCTGAAGGTGTTAAAATAATTTCTAAGTGAAGTTGTCCAAAGATTGTGTTTCAAACATCCTTCATAATTTGTATTCACTGAGACATGTAACAGCACAGATCTGTTAATGTACATGAAAAAGAACACCATGACTTTGTCTCTCACATTATTGTGGTGGGGTGGCTCTTTGTTAACCAGGAAAACAAAACACATTCCCTGTAACTTTTGCCTTTTCCTGCAAGAGTTACCTCAGCCCTTCTCTACAAGCAGGCATTCACAAAATTGACATCTTTACAGCACGTTTTTGTCATTGAAACTATCAAAAACATGCCAAAATACCTCCACCCTAAAGATGGGTCATTTGATGAGAAATTGGGGAAATTAAATCTTCATGCATTATTAGCACCTCTGGAAAACAATTATTCAGAGCATTCATTTTCCATTTTCATACTGCCATTTTAGTGTACTTACACCTCTGACTTGCAAAACAATGATTTCTGCAATATTCCATACATTTTGCTGCCATTTTACTTTCTCTGCAAAAAGTTCTCTAAATGAATTACTGTACTTCCATTCATGCTGATTTACCAGTTCTGTGTCATCAGAAACCCTGTAAACCCACTTCTTCACTGAACTCCTGTGAGCTGGAAGGAGTTGTGCACATGAAGGATTTGCAGGACGGACACATTATTGTTGCTATTCTGTTTTTCCAAGGAAAAGTATTTTTCACATTGATTCAGCCAAAATTATCTTTTTATAGAGAGGACAATAAAACTAAAGAGAGCAGTTACCCATCAGAGAGAAGAGACTCTCCCTTGAAGAAAACTGTACCCAACCACAAACTGACAACTATTCTTACAAGTGAAAGACGTTGTTCACACAGGGCACACCCTTGCAGTCACACTTGCTCACACACATAGACATAAAATTGATACAGTCTCAAAGTATTAGGGCTGCTTTGGACGGCATTCTGCAAGTATTTGTAGTAATTGAATAAAGTCAATTAAATTTCATTCTCTTAAACACGTAAGCACAGAAGAGGGAAGCAGAGGTTGGAAATGTTCAAGGAATGCATGTCCCGGGCCCTAGTCCCAAAAAGCRATGTACGAGTGTAAATGCAATTTTAATCTTTTTTTGGTTTTAATTCTGTTAGTTTCCCTTTCTCCTTTCCTCTGCTAAACACATGTGAAATTTGGAAGATGGTACAAAATTCCTCTGTCCATTTTCTCTGCTCACCTCCGCTAGCTAGCAGTTTTATTTTTTAAGTTTTATAGACTTCAAGCCTGCTTTTAGTCCTGGCATCACGTAGGAGTTATGTGAGTCAGAATAAGATGATCCTCACCCACAACAAAGAACAATCCTGACAGAGATAACAYTGCTTCTCTTTCATTCTCTGTTTACACTAGCATCACCTATGGCTTTGCAGCGCCTCTCTCAAATTTGTAAATGACAAAGACGTTCAAACAAAACTGGGCTCAGCTTCTTAAAATATCTTTGACAACTTAATTAACTTTGCACACTGGCATCTCAAGACTGTCAGTTGTAACATAGTTCAAACCTCAATTAAGAGATGAGTTCTTTTTCTCTGTATATGGGAAAGTATTTTTACACTAGCAAATACCAATTTACACTCATTAAGTTCTGTGAATAAGCCTGCTGACACGCTGGGGGTCCCATTGAAACACGCTCTTCACAAATACAGTAGGTGTAGCGTTTACCCATTGCTTAACTGTGCTGAATAAGCTCTTTGACAAATAAAAGCATTCTTGCTGGCCCCAGTTATCAGAAGGTGCACTACGTGCACTCTGCTGCAGTCATTCACCATGTTTTCTCATGGTGAGGTTTCTCTCATCCTACCAAACAATTCTTAATTAACAAACTTTCCAAATGGTTAGGACTAAATCGCTCTGTGCAGCAATGGTGTAAAATCACTGGTGTGAACTGCTGTAACTCACTGGTGTAGATTTCTTGTATCTTATGTAATCCTAACGTCCCTTACTTTGGCCATTTTTCTGCTCTTACATTGTGGGTAGTAAACGTTCAGAGTCTCGTGTCAGGACAGTCATGCAATCCAGCACACCCCCTGGCTCGGCAGGGCTGCGTGCCGCTGGCACAGCCGTCGGCAGACAGCTCGGCTGCTCTCTCTACCCCTGGCATGGGCAGGTGCAGCTTAGATGGAAGCCATTCGTGATAAGTGCACATCTTTATATTGGTAAGCTGTAACTGGGAACTGTTTGTGTACCTCCACACAAAGTGGTTCTTATGGCATATTATGTGCCATAAAAATCATGTGTCTTTTCTTGAAAACTATTTTCTGTCTCACTAAGGTTCATTTCTATCCCAAGGTGCAGCAATATCAATAAACTTTATCCTTTAGACCCCTCCGTGATTTACATTACTTTATGTTTATTAGTGCATTTGGGTTTTTGGAGAGCAAACGAGGACATCAGTGGTGATATTTTGGGGGTTCATGTGCTTGGGACTTTACCGTGGATGTGTATAAAATGTATTGTCTAGCTGAGGGTTTAATTTTGCTTCTATCACAGGCTGCCAACGCATCTCAGCCGTTTCAATTTGCTACACTGTGCTAAGTCCTGCATTCTCTTGTCTTCTCACCCATCCCACTCTCTGCCATAGGCTACGAATCTAGAACAAAGCTTGAACATGACAACAAAGGAAGTTTGGGAGCCAGAGGAAAGAAATCAGAAAGAAGATTTTGCCAGCACTGTACTTAACAGCCTTTTTCCCACAGGCACTATAAATTCTGTGTGACCAACTAAAGCTGAACAAGGTGGTTAACTTTGTAATCCACACAGCTTTTACATGCATCTATTTAAATGTGGATAAACAAATGCATACACATATGTATCTACATATACRCATATGTGTGTGTTCACCTACTTGCATATATATAAAATATGCAGACATGGGAGAATTGTATGGTGGTGTGATGGGATAAGTAAGCCTGACACTTATATGAAAACTTAGAGTAAAATTGGCCACTGTTTGAATGAAGAAAAAATGAGATGGTGGCCCTTCCAAACAGGTCATGTGTCCTCTTTAGAGGACAGAGGTACATGCTCACTATCTTTCAGTTAAACAGTGGAAAAATTATTTGGAAGTATTTTAAGAAAAGGAGGAAGGGAAATTCAATTTTATTTGTTTATGTTTCTTTCTGTAAAACCTTAAATGTCAAGAATCTAACTATACGAGGTCAGAAGAAAGCATAAAAACTTCTAACAATGATCTAAACCAGATTTTAATGTACATAAAAAGGTCAGAGCTAAACATCAACTACTACAGACTTTTCCACAGTTAGATTTGAGTTTTATACGTTTTGCTGGACACCTGACATAAAGCTCTTCAGAGCTGCAGGATGTCAGACTTYATTGTTATAACACTTGTAATGAAAGGAGAAATGCTCCATAATATTTTCTTAGTATTATTTGTTAATGTTGTAATTGGGATGTTTACTGTCTGAATATATTGCTTTGGCTAACGGATCTATAAGGAAAAAAGAATAGCTCAAGAGAGGCCTCTTGGGGGTGTCAAGAGAAGTCAGGCTGCACAAATCATTGACAGAAGATAATACAACTTTATGGAGTCTATACACCTAAAAATCTTTTTTTTCCCCGAATGCTTCATTCCTATTGATAAAAGAAACAGCTATTTGAGTGTAGTAAGCTGTCTGCTCTTTGTAAACTGTTTGTCAAAACCTTCCAAAAGGAAAGACCTGCAAGGTTTCAAGCTTTTCGGCTTCAAGCTTTTTGGCTTCAAGCTTTCCAAGCCTTTCAAGCTTTTCGGTATGGTAAACATACAAGATATACAGGAAAATGTAGCCTTCTGCCTAGTCTAGGACTGCAGGTCCTGTCATTTTGGGTACTCAAACAGATCAGAAAGAGTTCCTGTCATGACCAAGATATATTCAGATATTTTTAAAGTTTTTTTGTGTTTTTTTTTTTGGGGGGTGAGGGTGTTTGCTTTGTTAAAGGGCTCTCTAGGTACATCTACACTATTCTCGGATGCAGACTTGGCAGTAGCTGTGAAGAAGGCCAGTTTCCTGCTCTGTCTGTCCTGACCACGGAGCCAGGCCACAGGCATCCCCTGCCGAAGCATCCCCTGCCGCCTCCTCTGCAGCCAGCTTGCCCTGAGACCCCCTTGGGCCACCCTTGCAAAGAAGGGCACGGACTGCAGGAGGGCTTCTGTGTCTGTGGGTTTTATTACCTCTACTCATGGAGGACAAATACATTTAATATTTAACATTTCCTATATGTTAAAAACCAGCACTGTTACGGCAGTACAAGAAGGGCAACTGACTGACCTCACAGCTGGCTTTAAAGACAAGCAGCCAGGCAGTTCTCACTGCCCTACATGATAGCTTTCCTCTACTGCAGAGCAAAACAAGTCACCCAGTGTGCAGATGGGAGGAGCTCACCTGAGCTGAATTTTGGCTCTATCACAAACAGGCTGTGCTTTGTGCAGGTTTCTGTTCAACCACAGGAGAAAAAGCTTTCTTCCTTAGAACATTTGAAACAAAAAAGCAAACTAAGAATGCATTTCTAACATTGCTCTATTAAAATGCCTCAGGATTGTACAAACAAAGAAAAAGATTTTTTTTTTTAAACTTCTTTTTAATAACATGCAAATGCTGAGATAATACAATGCTGGGTGTGCTGTGGAAACCTAGACAGATCAGACATTGGATATACAGTATTTGTTTTCTGAGTCTTTGCCCACACAGAGTTTTCTTGCAGCTACTAAACAAAGGTCCTGGGAAGACAGAACTCTCAACCAACCGCATTTTGTTCGGGAAAAATAAAATTCTTTAAAAGGGTTGCTCTATTTTGTTTTCTTTAAGCAATCCAACCCAATCCTTTAAAGTGACACTTCAATAAAATATTCTCAAAAGGGATAACATCTTTTAAATCTCTTTTTATCCTGTAAAACAAAGAGCTCTGCCCATCACAGTGGGAGACGCACACATGTCGCCTGGCTGTGTCTGACTGTCACATATCACACAAGCATGACATGGGCTTCTGGAACAACCCAAAATGTCTATATTGTAATAGCTCTAGTTTTCACATCCTTGGCTAATTTTGTCATTTGTTCTTGATTATACAGCTAGCAAGTGTAGGTAGCTGCTATAGCAGGAGTCATATCAACTTCGTATTTCTACACTGCAGATACTCTAAAACAGAGAGTCCAACTCTCTGTTTTGCCTTCAAAATAAAGTGTGTGGTATAATTTCCTTGCCCTTGGGGATAATCAGTCCCTCCTTTTCGCATACTGCAAAATCCATTTTTCTATTAGTCTAACCACTGACACCAGTGGTTACAACAGAAATAAACAAGAGTAACACAGAGATGAATGAGACTGTATGGAGTTATATTGTAAATATTCCCCCCAAGGGGGTTTGTTTCTCCCCTGATGATCTTTTTTTCTGCTACTGTTATGGAACTTGCAGGTGAAAGGTATTTTCCAAAACAGACCTTCTCAACAGGAGAAGGACTCAGGAGACTCCTGAGTCTTTACTTCACTCCCAGAAACAGGTCATAGCTCTCTTGGCCTGTTTTACCACAATCATAGTTCACTGGAATAATTTATTTAAATTGGAATTAAGATTAAAAAGTAGCATCACAATGACATGAAAAGCATGCTACCATTTCAATCCGCTTACACAATTAGATAAGTTGTACATAAAGATATCTGGGGATCATTGCAGCAGAGATCAGCTTGTTCGGTTCTTGAAGGGAAATATTTCTTTAGAAGAAATAAATTAAGAACTGCTGTTATTTGAAGTATTGGCAAAAAAACCCCACAGAAACCTAGACTGCAAACAATGCATCAGGGTTACATGGCTCTATTTCAGGCAATTACTGATCAGGGAAGATCTTGTGGTAAAGGAGTGAGGAGGACTCAGGCATTCGGTGTCTATCGGGCTGACACAGACTGTCCTGTGTTCCTGCTGCAGTGACTTTCAGCCTCGCTAAGGTGCCCTGAGGCCTTGTGTTTGCGTATGCTGGAGGTCATTCAGAGCAGGCACTCTAACTGACAAGTCACACTTGCAGTATGCTGATTAAATTCCTCCTGGTTTTTGGTCCCTGTATCTATCCCCATCAGTTTAATGCTACTTTTCTTCTCACAGGAGTGATGCGAGGCTACATGCATTGATGTGTGTTATATACGTCATACAAATGCAATAAAAACCAAACGAACGCAGAAAGCTTAGAAAACAAGGTAAAAATAAAGTAGCCCAAATACACCAATTCAAAACTGAATTTGGGAGTCAATAATTCTGGTGTTTTATTTTAATTTTCCCTCTGATTTTCAGTTGAATACATAGATGACTTGCAAAAGATCTATACTTTAATATTTCAATTTGCTGCAAAAGATCTATACTTTAATATTTCAATTTGCTGAGCAAAATCACAATTAACACCATGAAGGAAGATGCTGAAAGATTTTTTTTAGGTTTTTTTGTTTTTAATCCACTGAAAATAGTTTCTCCTAATAGGCCTTTTTTTAATACCAGATAGAAATGATAGTTAACAGGCATATTTATCCGATGTCACTCTGAGTTAAAGCACAGAATTTTGCCTAAAGACAGAAGATAACATCAGCACTGTACCTATGCCCGATTTTCTATACACTTTTAATTTATTTCAAARAGAAAATAAGGGAATTCCTTATATCTGCTTTTAAAGCAGACTGTTGACAGGGTGGTTCTGCTTTACCCTGCTTCTCTTCCAGCTTGTGCATTTATCTCTTTAGCTTTCTGAGGCATGTTGTCTCTCTTTGTTCTGWTAAGAATAATCTGCTGATTCTCCTTCCTTTCCCTGCAGTATTCACATGGAGGCTGGTATAAACTGACATCCGTATGGCATTCATCCCATTGAATGGCACTAGGAGCAGCACAGGGCTGTGGGAGGACAGGTCAACTGGATGACCCTTGGGGCAACCGTGCTGACTTTTACCCCCAGAACTGCTGACTGCTGTCACAGCACAGTGTAATCACATTTTATAACATCATCCTTTAGACCTTTTCTGTTGGGCACACGAAGTGGTTTACACCTTCTCCTGGGACACAATCCTCCGGAGATCGTACATGTACATTTTTACCTGATTTCCAGGTAAAAAAACTTCTGACCTGTCTCATGCAACCTTTGGTCAGGTGGAAGGAGACTTCATAAACAACAGAAGAATCTGGAAGAAGAAAAGATTGGGATGGAAAGGCAGCTGTACATCTAGAGATGTTGACATCTGCACAGTCATCTGTGCAGACAGATCCCACCTGTAGGGGTCAATCCTACCCTGCTGGAATGGTGGGTTCGTAGGGAAAGGACAACATGATTAGCTCTGATTTCCTCTGTAGATTTGCTGACTTGCTGTCTGATACATTGTTCTCTTTGAGTGCTTTGTGGAGTTCCAATCAGTATGGAAAGCACCATTATTAAGCCTTGAAATCCACCCTGGTTGCAATTGTACAGACTTCAGCAGTTCCAATTTAATGCTTTCTTTAGGAAGCCAAAGATTATTTTCTTGCTGCCCTTCCTGCAGTAGGCATTTTTAACAGGGAGCTAGAACAGTGAATTCGAATCTACAAGAYTTCCTGTATACCCTCCTGTACTGGAGGATAGAATATTTTGAAACTTGTATGAAATTCAACTGGAATTAAAAAAGGAGGAGAAGGCTAAGGAAAAACTTTAAAAAAATCCCTGTCTCAAGTGTATTATGATACCGTTATTCAGAAGATCCTAAAATAGAAAAAACACCAGCAATTTGTCCACTGCTGTTTCTCAACTAATAAGAAAGCCTATAACATTTGTTTCTACTGCCTTGCAAATCCTAAGAAGAATTTTCACTGTTTAATGGCATTGTCAAATCAAAATCAATTGCAGCATAGTGCTAGAATGTGCCTGCGAGCCATTGCTGTTTCCATGCTCAATTTCAACATTCTGCTTATAGGCTTTTCATTATAAAAAGATGTTGAATACATAAAAAAGTAAGTTTTTATTCCATAATGGGGGATGTGTGTTTTTCTGTCTATTCTCATGCTCACGAAAGGGTAGAGGAATTTGCACAAGAGGACAGAGAAAATGCTCAATAACAAATTGCTATACATCTGAACATCCTAAACTACCTGTTTACCCAGAAAACCATTTTGTGTGACATTTCAGTTGTCTATTTTTTGAGAAACAGACAAACAAAAAGAACTTGTTTGCAAAATCAGCAGTCAAAAATTGATTCTAAAAGTCCAGACATTGAAACTCTTTCAACACTGGAGTTTATAAGGAAAGATTATGGGTAGACCAAATCAAGCTCTGATCTTCAAAGTTAAAATTAATGGGATCACTCTTACACTTAAAATTAATCAACCGCTAAATACTTGAAGGGCTGGGATAAAAAAACCCAACAAACAACAAACCCAAAAAAACATTTCTTGTAGTTAACAGTGCAAAGAGATATTTTACAACTTCCTTGTAAGTGTGCAGTTTGCATTTACGATATCTGCATCCAATGGAACTTTCTTTACATACCTCCACAGCTGATCAGATTGTGCACTGCAGAGACGTCTGCTCACAAACATAACCATCCTAAAACCATTTTTTCCTCTCCTTTGTTTGGCTGCTAGTTTAAAAAAATCCCCATTGTTTCTTCTCTTCTTTGTTATTCCCTACTGCTACTGCTATGCTTATCTATTACATTCAAGAAAGCTGCTGGTTTATGGCACTGGCACCTGAATCTTGCCTCTCCACTCCCTCCATGCCCCAACCTCTGGCAGAAAAGGAGGGGAAGGAGATAGCTAACTGAAGGACAAACTGAGGGAATGAGAAGGACAACAGCTGAATGAAAAGAGATAAGCAGCACATGGGAAGCATACAAGGTCATGATTCAGGGATCAGTAATGAGAGTGAAGGTGATTGACATGGAGACTGACATGGGACCTCTTTTTTTCTTTGCTTCAGTATGCCTTCAAGTTGATATGCAAATGGGATAAATCTCACTACATATTTAGAAATTGCAGAGCAAAGCTCTTATTTTCTGCTCTGGAAGGGAAAATGCCACATCACTATTTTTGGCTGAGAGTGCCTTTAAGAAACTTCCTTTAAGGCTTGATATGGTACAAGCAAGACTACCCCAAAAACTATGTAAGGAATTTTTGTTCAGCAAAGCAGAGCTTGAACTCCCTGTTACATCAAGACATATAACCCATTTTGGTTGCTTCATATAAGAAAATAATGTGTCCACCAATCAGTGAAGTTCCTCCTGTCTGTCAAGTGACACTTGTCAAGGCTTAAGCTTCTCACCAGAAGTTTCCTATAAGAAGATAGGTGAGCATCCTTGTCAAACAATTATATCAACTCCTTCAATACTGCATTCAGTGTTTGCTTACARTAAGGCCCCTCATGCCCACTACATAATTTTCAGCTGAGAACTTTCTTCTTGAGTCCTCAAGTTATTCCCCCCAATAACTTAGGGGAATGTAACAGAGGAATGACTAACACCTTCCAGCCTATGTAACCCTTGGTGTGCAGTGATACAGCCTTTTGGGGAATGCGATAGAGTGAGATTTCAAGTTGCAACAACATAAGGCCCCAGTAAGGGCCATTCTCATGGCTGAGACACATTGATTGCAGAAGGGGATAAAGCTATCATCACCACAAAGCTGTGTGAGTTCATTCTCCACACTGTGCAGTACTGGATTATGATCAGTGACTATCAGGCTAACTGTGCTGGGTTGCCCATCATATGGGGGCTGCTAGCTACAGCTTTGGCAAAACTGTTTAAATCTGACAGTCCCATTGCCTTACTCCTTCCAGACCAGGCTAATTAAATAATCTGAAAACGTCTATGGGCATGACAATATTATGGAGGTCTTCAAGATCAGCATGACATTCAATACAATGCATCTCTATTTCAAAAGTTAATTGAAATCCCCATGGGTGAAAAAAAAGCTTATGTAACATTTGCTTCACTCATGACTCGCTGCGGGATACAGCGATGACTCCCGGCTCACTGTGATGGATAGGCTCAGAACAGCAGTGGCTGACATTTTCTATGTCTTGGCCCTTTAATATGTTTTATGTTTGCACAGTTGCAATGAACATTCTCCACTGCCTTTAATCCTGGCTGATAAATGAAGCATGAGTCTCCCTCTAACCTTGGATACTCTCACAGCTAATGCTTGCTTGATATGATGTGCATTTTTCCATGGACCCTGTTGGAAACTGTCCAGTTAGCTCTCCCCAGCTATTGAAGGAGCGTTGCCATTGACTGCTTAATGCTTTTCGTAAAAATTATTAGGCATGCCTGCTTTTTTACCATACAATAGTCATAAATATAATTTAACCAGTTTCCCAGGTTGTATAAAATCTACAGAAAAGGGTCAAGAATTGAGTCAGAGGTCCTACAGCAAAAGGCAACAGAAGATCCTTGGACAAATAAGGATTCTGTCTCACTGCCTGTAAACTGATTTAAATCTAAAGCCATGCAGTCAATCTCTGTGTCTCAGATAAGTATTTATACATGGAAAAGCAGTCTCATTCTGATGTCCTATCTGGAATGAGATCAGCGTGAAAAAGAAAATGATAATGCTAGGAATAATTCCTCCTCCTTTCTTTCTCACGTGTCAAAATTATACTTGAGAAGCATTTGTGATATATGGTTCTCCATGTATCTTTCCCCTTCTAGTTATAAGCTTTTTAAAGCACACACTTTACTAATGAAAAAAAGCTGCAGATCAAAGCGTGACAGTTGACACCACGAAAACAAAGAGACAAGGTTATTGGAACAAAACCAAGAAACAAAACTGATGAAAAGCCTTCAAGTACAGAGTGGGCTGATGAAAATCAGCGTGTGCTGCATTATTTGAGTAAAAAGGGGATGAAATAGAAGAGAAGCAGGAAAGACTGATGAAAACCAAGGGTTGAAGACTCATGAAGAAAGCGTAAGAAGCTGATGGCTCTAGACTTGGGTTTTATAACTAGAAACTCTGTAATGCTTTTAGAATTTAATGGAGAAACCACTGACTGTGGCATCAAACCACAAGACAGAATGAGAAGGAAGTATACGGAAAAAAACCAAATTCCTCTCATGGGTAAACTAAAAGTACTCAGAGAGATGATAACAAACAAACCTTTTCACCATTGATCTGAGTGTATCTGAATAGCTGTGTCTCTTGCTATTTTTTGAGCCCTAAAAATGGCTAGACAGCCCACAAATTGTGTACAATTAGCCAGCAGCTAGAATGGGCTCTGATTCAATATGTGTATCTTCAGCTTCTTTTGCTGAAGCGCCTACCAACCCCAGAAAGGAATATTAGAAGTTATTCTCTTATAATATAACTTACTCCTCAGTAAATCTTGTGCTATCATAGCTTCCTCTGTGTAGGTAGGAAATGCAATTGCATTCCCACACACTTTGGTGATAAATCCAATGAGTATTGCCAGAAAGACATTTCTTTCTTTACAAATTTCACCACACAACTTCAGTACATGGAATTAGGATCCCAGGAATCCCAACTCTTACGCCATTGATGTAGGCTCTAAAACATTGTCTTGCCTTCCACTATCTAGCATGTAAAGTGTGGGTGAATGAGCTTTTTAATGCTACCTTAAAAAAGCAAATGAATTTTAACCACAGAATACTGCATTACAGTAAGGTCTTTTTAAAGACCATACAACCAAGGAAACAAAGCAAGGAAGACTTTCATGTTGCAGCTGCCTTGAATTCTTCTGTCATGCTCAGGTACTGTTGTACCGTGCGTTCTTCTACCTTGTAGGCATCTGTCAGTCAGCACAGCAGACAACATGAATGACATGAGGATATTGCAATGAGAGTTTAAACAGATTTCTGTCTGAAATCTTATGTCACTTCTAAGTCATGACTTAAAGAGGGAAAGAAAATTTAAAACAGTAATTGCTAGAACTTGTCATATTGAGAGGATTGTAGAAGAGGAAAATAAGTTTGACATCCAACCACACCGTGTCACAAACATCCAGCTAATAAAGGATGATTCAGTTAAAATAAGAATTCCTCCCCTGTGCAGACATTCAGTCCTGTTCCAGTTTTACCACTCTTAAATAGTGCCCAGTGATTTAGTTATACTTTTGGGTTTTTTGTTTGTTTGTTTGTTTTTTGTTTTTTAACTGCAGTTTTGGTAAATTCAAAGCTAGCCAGGAACTGGAGTCAGATTCATTGAAGTTTCAGATAAGGCAAGGGCACATTCCCAGACTGTGGAAAATCCCATTCCCTTTTCTGTCAAGGAGGATTTGACCCCATGGTATCCACATTCACCAGAAGGAGCCCTAGCTACCATGCTGCTTGCTGAAGGCACCCCACACGCACACCGGGCTGTGCTTCCAAGCTCCTGCCTCCTGCATTCGTACTAGACCTGCCGAGATGCTGATGAATATGCTGTGTCTTTAGGGTATTTGCTACCTGGGTAGAGGCAGAAAAGCTAGGGTGCTAACACCCTCCTTCCCTTTGCTCTCACAGGAAAGCTGGCCAGGGCAATGTGTACCCACCCACCACATTTCAAGAGGGCCTGACAGTGAATCTGGGGGAAGACAACCAAAGAGCAGAGATTACAAATTTATATTCAGGGTAGATAGATAATAAGAGCCAGGGGTGGGGAAGTGAAGACATGAGTGCATGCACTTCTATATCTGCTTCACAGTACGGGGTGTTGTTCTAGAAACAGTTATTTAAACAGCAGAAAATCTAAAGAAAGCTTAGGCTGCTGGGAATACCCAAAGAGCTACTTAACATGACAAAAAATAGGGCAGGGTGCATTTACTCAAAGTGTAGTGCATTGCATCGTGTCACACTGTTTAGCTCCCAGCAGAAACAGCCCATGTCTGTATGATCTTAGCCTAACCCTAAGTGATGATCTGTTCACCCAGATGCCTCCTACTCCCCGCCCTCTCCTCAAGCATTTCATGTTCCTCTTTCACCTCCCAAACACCACTYTCACACACATGCTCCAGAGTCATCTCCCATCCCACCAACACTCACCTCTGCTCCCCCTCCAACAACGCTGTTTGCCCCTTCATCCTTTTTTTGGTATATCTCATTCCCCTGCTCCTGGGAATTTAGCTTTACTTTTCTCCRCCCTCCTCCCACCTGGCACACGTAGCACATTAACAGCCCACTGCTAAAGATGTACGCTGCAAATATCTTCCTGAACAGAGTGCAGGTCCAAAGTTTTTTCAGGCAACTACCTTTTACAATCTTTTTACAGACACCTTAGCAAAAATATGTCAGAAATTATTATTCTGTTTGTGAGATTAACATCACTTGAATCATTTATATACAGCAGGAATATTACTCATGATCCAGAATATTCTATAACATTAGTCAGATACCTCTTGGGATTTCAAAGTCTTGCCAGCCGCATGTCAACGGGAGCAGCGTATATCAATATATTTGAAGGTGTCACCCATATGGGTTCCTTCTTACTATAATGCTTCAGATACCAGGTAGGCTTACAAAGATGGGGCAGCTGTCATCTTCTACCAGCTGCCACTCAGCAAGGGCTCTGAAGCCCAACAGGTCAGCTGTGTATCCCAGGCCACAATATCAACTCACATATAACGTTACCCTATCAAAACTGGAGCTCATTTTATGTGCCACCTGYACACTGCATTAAAATGTCCCATAAGAAAGGAAAAAATTTAAAAATAGTATTTGCACCTTTTGATGTAATAAGCAAAGTCTCCTGACTACCATATGAACTCAGGACTTAAACAGATTTAAAGTGGCATCATATACTTGAACTGAACAGAAGGATTTTTAAGTTGTACCGTGCTGTACATCCACTGGATCACATAAATTCAAATTCAGAGATTTATTTGTCAGGGAAGACAAAGAAATTGCCTTTCCTTCAGGCTTTCTGTCTTCTGAATGATAAACTAAGTTACTCCGTAGTACCATGCAGACAATAAAAACAAAACAAAAGCACCAAATCAAAACCAACACATGAATATGTGGGAATGTAGAGATATTATTTCTCTTCTGCTTCTTTATTGTTCTGAAATTTCATTAATAATTCCTGAGTAATGAAATTTTGATGACTTTTAGAAGCCACATGAATTACTTGCACAGAATAATTTCTGTTAAAGAAATTATTTTTTGTTCATTACACATGGTGACATTTGTCATACAGAGAAAATCAGAAGCACAGAATATGGAGCTACGGAGTTGTGTTTGGACAAATGGTGCAATTTTTATTTTTGATCRGGCAATCTTAGGCAAAAGGACATTGCACATTAATACTTACAGAAATTAATTGAAAATGCACTTTTGTGAATTACTAATATGCAAGATTAGGACTCCTTATACATAGGACCTGTGCTAGTAGAATTCTGTCACCTGAATATTCATGGGAAAATGTGAGAAAAGTGCAATCGGGTGAAGTAAATGTTTCCAGAATCTAAGATGACTGCTGTAGCACAAGTTTTCCACTACTGATTCAGTGCTATTTGGATAGCCTGTGATTCAAATTATATTAATACAGCCTTGAAATGCAAATTTAGGCAAGCAAGAACACAAATGYTATATTTTTATATTTTGCAAAGATCAATAATGCATTGCCATTCTTCATGACCTTATTTTTAAAATAAAACTACAATAAAATTTGACATTATTATTAACCTGCTATTTAAAACTCCTGAGATTAATAGATAAGGTTGTTAAATGAGTATTCTCTGTTGAAGCTATGCAGGTTTTGCCACATAAATATGATTTTTTCATTTTTCTTTATTTGGAAAATTAAGAATTATTTCATTGGCTCCACGTGAGATGAACCGTACTGGGCCCTTTGGATGTGATTATCTTCAAGTGCTGCTCTGGTGCTGTAGGATCTAGTCAAATGCTGTCTGTGTCATAGACTCTACCTTTGAGAGAAAAGACGTCTGTATGGACATTTCTGCCCCACAGCAGGCTCTGCCTGAAGACAAAATGGCAGTTCCTGCTGAAACAGGGTGTGGGAGCCTTTTGCTTTAAAGCAATTCTGAGAAAATAAGTCAGAGCAAGCATGCTGCATCCACCAAAGCAGGGCTCAGCCTGGGAAACTGTAATAAGTGGCAGCTCCTGTTTCTCACACAACATCTGCTGCAGTGGGTATTTCTCGATGCGGATGGTTAACATGCTTGCTCAGTATGATTCAGGAAGCCTCTTCTCTGTTTCACTGGAGGAGCTCTGCTTCAAAGTGCAAACGTACTAGTCACAGGAAATAAGAACCTGAAACTTGCAGAGAAAAGGATGTGGAGTAAACGGAGAGCTGGCAGATGTAGCTGCATGCCAGGGATGATCCCGCCAGTCCATAAATATTGATGACTTTGCAGTCTCTGAATGTAGATTATTCAGGACCCTGAAGCCTGCAGCTGCACATTCACAGCTTGCTGCTCTCCAAAAGAGCATTCCTGACCTGGGAATGTGCATACGCCTGTCTGAGAATCCCCCACTGCTCTTTTTAACTCTGCTAAAACAACGCTCTCCTCCTTCTCCTGGAATTTATATTTTATCATAATAATGCAAAAGGGCAAGCAAAAGGCTTGTTTTGCAAAACCCATTTGCCCTGCCACAGTTAGAACAGGTTGCTGTAAAAACAGGTTGCTACAAGAGAAGAGCTAAAACTCTCCCCTTTCTTCTTCTCCTCTATGTATTTTCTTCATATAGCTACTTTTCATCTAGGACTATTTAATAGAAATATGCAGAAATATCTAGCACAGTGACAGCTCATTCATGGGTGTATCATGTGTAACCTAAATGTATTTTGCAGATAGAAGACAATAATATCAGCAAAGGGCCATCTTAGTTTGCCTACTTCCATTTGGGTATGGATCCAGTTAAACACTGGGACTCAAGACATCCTTAAGAGAAACTCATTTAAGATTCAGGCTGGATCCTAAGTTCAATAAGCCAAAATTGGACCTGACATTCTGAGGATAATAAAGAAACCTAGGAAAGTATTGAAGTCCAAACAAGGACAACCCAAGCCTCAAGGGATTCAGCAGAGTATTTCAACATCTCTGAGAAAAAGTAAAGTATTAAGGGCTCAGAAAGCCCATCAGGAGTTGGTTCATGTTTTAAGGATAAAACTTAAAAGGGTACTATTTCACTCTAATTCTATGACAAAAGAAGCAATGTCTTARTATTTGCTTATCACTTTGAAAATAAATAAATAAAAATTGAGTTTATTATTATATATTACATATGTATACATGTATTTATGTATGTATTTATAACTATATATGCATATATATATACACATACAAACTCTATTATCATTCTTCAGTACATGTTATCACAAATTCATGCTTAAGGCCTGATTTTACCATATTAAGTAGAGTCTTACTTTACATGTATTTTTAATGACCTACCTGTGCTCTCGGTCGTCTGTGTTCCAATGGGGTCACGATCTCTCAATCAGCATTTGCAAAAATACTCATAGGTATAACAGAGTTTCTTTAAGTGCTCTGAACATGGCCCATGTGGAAAAAAGGCTGGAGCTCAGGCTATTAAACCGGATCTATTCTGGACAACAATGACATATGTTTTAAATTTTCACAGAACTTCAAACATGTATAAGGGCTTTCCTGAGRAGAGATGCTTCCCTTCACTGGGGTCTAGTACAGAAAGTGCAAATTAAATCAGGAGTGAAATTGGGCACAGGTGTGTAGTGTTACTGCATCTTGCAAGTAAGCTTGTGCCTCAAACAGCATCACAGAATTATCATTTCACCGTAGGCGTTTTTGCAGAGTGTGTCAGACACCACAGCTCACCTATTCATTAAAGGAGTTTGCTGTTGAAACGCCTGTTAAAAAGCTTGGACTTGAATTTCTGTTATAGATTACCAGTAGCTTTAGAGGTTAATCAGTTAATTGGCAATTATTTTGGAATATTACTATCACCTTTATTTTAGGTCCCATTTAAATAGACATAAAAACATTTTGCTTCTGTGCCATTCTCAGCTCCTTCTGGAATCAAACTTCTTCTCCGAGTTCAGAATGGTCCTGTCTAATGCAGCCATGTTAGCACTGATCTGTGCTTCTTTCCCTCTGGCTTCAGTGTCCTGGTTTTATTTCCAGCTAAATGGCAGTGCAAAGTCAGAAGCAATTCCTGTTGAGCATACATACAGCTGACCTGGAGATTTGTATGGAAATCTAAACTGATAGAATAGTTTTAAGAAACTCTTCCATGGACTCCCACCAACGTATGTCAAACTGTCTTTCTTCTTTCTCCTTAGCTCCCTTTACTCTTTTTCTCCTTTTCCTATACAGTTTGCTTACTTACAGTAGGGTCATCACTAATGCCTTCCAAAACTTTACCAGAGTTGGTGAAAGAGCTCTTTGTAAACTACAAGCAGTAACATCTCATGCTGAAAGCACATCCAGACACAGCACACGATATACAAAAATGAGATAGCAGGTTCGGATCCGAATTTTAAAAAATGACCTCTTTTTCCATCTGCCTCTCTTGAATCATTAAGCCACCCAGATAAAATCCATGTTTGAAAACTTGGGGCATAATGATTCATTAGTGCTAGTACTTTCTGTTATGGAAATCTCCAGGGCTCCATACAAGCTGCAAGCGCTAACCACCTGTCAGGATGAAGCCTGGGGGACCTGAAACTGCAACTCTTCTTCAAGGAAACCTGCTGGATTGGCACATGTTCTTTTGCAGCTCAGGCTTTGTACTCTGGCTCTCTGTTGGCTTTGCTTTCCTTTCTTTAACAATATTGTACTTGCACACTTGCATTCATGTTAATTCACTTTTATTTAACATTTTGATGTTATTTCTGTGTACTCCGGCGCCTCAAGTCAGGGTTTTCTGCAGCTAGACAAATCTTCAGTTTTGCTTGACTGCAAATGATTCATCCTTTCTTTAACAATAATATTTATTTCTACATTCACTTCATAAGGTCTTAGTCTGTTGACACCAGCATGGTACCATTACCAATATATAAACAAAGAAAAATTATAACACTGAGACTGAATCAAACTTGTGCATAGTGTCTGTGGTTGAATTTTAAATGGATGCAGCTCCAGAGAGTTTATCCACATAAAAGTAATAATTAACATTCCTGAAGTAATAACTGCTTGGCCACATTTCATACTGCTAGCTCAGACATTTGCATGCTTCCAATATGAGCACGATATGGCTCAGTCTTAAAGCTGCCAAAGCACAGCAGGTTACTCAGCATGCATAAAAAGAACTGACATTACATTCAGCAGGGACTTTATCTTGTTTGAATAATCCTCCCTACAAGATTATTTCAGCATGTGATGTGTTTCATTTAAGCAAAGTCAGAGAATGCAAAATAATGTGAAGTAATTGTACTATTAAATGTTGCTATTACTTTTTTAAGCCCTCTGTCTCAAAGCATAAATAGTTTTCTCAAGGCTAAAAATTGTCAGCAGAAGATGAAATGAATAACCTCTTGAGTAACCTCATTAAAAGCAATGAAGTTGCCTGAAGATTGAGGTTGGTCCCTTACGCCACTACACTGAGAACTAGGAAAAACACAAGAATAAGAATGTATTATTTGCTTCCAATTGGTATTAACTCTCATTTCTAGAACACCCCAACTTGAAATTCTCAAAATATCTTACAATCCTCTATAGAATAGAATAGTCCTGTTTATCAGCCTCTAGCAAATAGCTAGTGATATTCCCTGTGGAAAGATTCACAGCTGTAACTGCATCCTGGAGATTAGCACCTGCCGATGTCAGCCAGAGCATTGACTTTGGTTGCAATCTCACCAGGCTCTCTGTGTTAAACTCATCTGGTCAGGAAACAGAAATGACACCTTCAGGTAGATTTAAAGAGAAACAGATGTCTAATGTTTCCCAGTAATTTGTGTTTTGAAAATCTCCCCCACAGTGGCTAACGAATCACAGCCTGGCAGTTTTGAGTTCATCCCTAGTGCCCAATCCAGGCATTACACTGCAGAGGAACTTCCTGAGTAAGTATGAACAACTTCTGCTTCTGAGGTCTGATGGCAATCTCTTACAGAAAAATATAACGAATTACCAGATTTAGCAGTGATTGTGAGCTATTCACCCAGTAGATTGTAATTATCTCTGATTACTATTTGATGATCAGCTATGCTCAACATGACTTTGTAATCTCCTTTCTTTACACCCTACAGAAGGCGGCAATGGATCATTACAGTGAATGAGGCAACTATTGTAATTTTTATTGGAAGTACCAAAGAGGCCTTTTGTCCTCAAATACAGTTTATTCCTAGCCAAGATCAAAGCATAATGGGGAAAACAAGAGAGAAGAAACTCAGCCAGGGCTGCCAATTGACAGAACATAATCTTGCCACTGTCCACAAAGACGTTCATGAAAACTGTGCTCACTTCTTAAAGTTGTATTACTTTTTAATAGTTCAACTACAAACACTTTTTTGCCTTCCTATATTACTATCTGTTTATTTTCATGGCTTCTTCTAGTGCCCCAGCCCTCAATGGGAAGCACTCCTTACAAGCATACCTTATGTTGTTGTGACAATGCCACATGGCTTGTTGTAGAAAAGACTTGCTGGGATTTATTAGCTAGAGGGCTACTTACTAACGCGACACGTGAAAAATCCTATTTCAGACTTTGCAAATGAGTATATTATCCAGTGAATGCCATCTGAGCAGTTATGCAGAACCAGTCTACTTGTACCAGCTGATATGAACGTGTCAATCTGGTAAAGCATTGGTACTTATATGTAAAGTTAAGCTCCTGAGCAATTACATATGAGCTCAAGTGCTGTGTTGGATTGGAGCCACAGGACCTGAACCAAAACTCATGGAACTYGATCAGAGTATTTTAAATAACTTCAGTGGATTCTGGATCAGGTCCATGCTGTCTGCTAGAGGTATTGGCTACATTTTTCCAAATAAAAGAAGTTAGGAATAATATATCAAAACCTTTGATCCAGGACTAGCAGGCCCAGGAATTAAGACTCAGTCCCTTTATATGATGAATTTACAGATTTCCTGACTTAGGAAAGCATGAAAAACACTGACAAATACTTATGTTGACATACAAATAAGTACAGGAGACCAAAGGGTAGAAAAGGCATTTTAATCCTCTAAAAATATTGAACCATTCCAGAGCAGAGAGAGTCTAATGATTTCAATCCACAGTTGTTTGTATAGCCCTAAACCCTGTATCCATGATGACATTTCATTTTACATCATTTGTTTCTTTAATCAGTTGTGTTTCATAAAAGCACTCTTTCAGCCAGGTCAGCAGGGAATGTGCTGAGCTACCATGAGCAATGACTGGAGTCACTGATTTCGTCTGCCTGCTTCCAGGACTGAGCTTGTCCGTGTGATCACAACTCAGCTGCCTGGGGATTGCTGTCTGAAGTCTGTGTGTATCCCAATACATTACCCAGCTCAGGCTTTCAACAGCAAGACGTGTTTATTCATCCCTGGCTATTGGTTTAGAGAACACTCTAAAATTGGGTTTGGACTTTTTTTTATTTAATCCTTTCCAATGGGGCCAAGTCTTGCCTTCGTAACTAAAATCACACAAATATCTTCTTAACGTCTGTGGCACCTTTTGTCTGTGTTGAGAGTGTCGTTTTTGACCCTGTCCCATACTAGTCGAGTTGGTCCTTCTACCATGATAATTACTGTAGCCTTTGAGTGCCTTCCAATACTCGTTAAATAATGTGACTTCATATCCCTTATGTGTCGTTTCTTTTTTCATCTTCCCCCAGAGGAGATATGTATACAGTAGAGCACCTTGGACACAGTGTCTGTGGCTTGATGCTGTATGTTTAGCCAGTTTTCTCAGCGCAAGTTTGTCTTGGAATATGAATATAGTTTCCAGGCTCAAATGGGGCAAATATCTGACAAGTTAGCTGGCTATGATGAAAACGCTTCATTCATCAAAACTAGTTACACTCACCAAAACAGACAACCGTATGAAAAACTCAACATATACATATAAAGGATTTCTTTTAAGAAAACATTTCTTTTACAAAAGCAAAAGAMTCTAACATGTCCCTTAGATTTTTAACGGGTCAGCTACTAATCGGTATTTATAGCTGCTAAAGCCTGTTTTCGGCATTGATCCAAGCAATCCCCTGGCTCCAATTACTGTTACCCAGAGAGTAGCTGCGAAGGTAGCAGCCACAAACAGAGGAGGCCAGACAGAAAAGAAGAAAAGTAATTTATTGATTCTTCTGATCTCTCCTAGCCTTTTATTATTGTTGGATGGTTTGAGCAGAACCATCCCAGATTCTCCTGCCCCTACTGTTGTTCATTCAGATTTCTCCAGAGCAGCTCTTCTTAAAAATAGCCAACAAAACACTAACCAACTAATTCATCTACTTTGGGGGTTTTCAAGCAAAATTACCTCCAACCAAACATTTCTTTTACCGGGGTGCATGCTTGCATCTACTGAGTATGAAATTCCATCTGTCTTCTGTCATCACACCTGRTTAAACCTCACATACATACTGTATTTCCAATATTTGTATTATTTTTATACTGATCACTTGCATGCTGGTACTAATCAAAGAGCTCCAGCTGTAACTGCAAGAACAGTGAACGTACTGTAAAATACCAGACAGAAAGATAGTCTCTGCTCCAAAGACTGTATCTGATTTAAATTGGACATGGACAAATGTTTCCATATTTCTCCTGCTATCCTTGCCCAAGTGACCTCCAGCATAGCTTTGGTGGCCTGAAGCTTCCCAAAATGCCCTACAATCTATCATGGCCCTTGTGACTATTTTGAGGCACCTGAAGGTACTGCAAGACCACGAAGAAATCTTGCTGCTGAGCCTACTGCTGAACTCTGCCTCCTTCCACTAGAGATGGGCACAGTTTAGCACAGGTATGGTTAATATGACACATCTAAGAATTTAATGTCTGTGTTGGCTTCTTGTTTGATTTACAACTGGAGTCAATGGGCAGGATTTTTTTCATGGAAAATTAACTTTGTGATTTTTGACACATGATCGCTGACTAAGGAGAGGAAATAGACTTCAGTCTTTATCAGCACTATAGTGTGTTGCATCTTCATACAAAAATCAGTGAAGTAAAACTAACTAAATAAAATGCACCTCTCCCTGAGTACGAAATGTATTCATATGCCTAAAGTGTTAGTAATCTGTTAATTAACGGGAATATAAAAGCTAGGTTGAATGATCCAAGGACTTTCCTTCCTTTTTTTGCAAATCTTTCCAACCTACTTAYGTTTAAAAGGCAAAAACAGTACTCATGTTTTGTAGCTTAACAGCTAAGTTTGATACCTACCTTCCTTGAAAAAACATTACACTGAATCTATTGCTATTGTCTGGCCTAGTGCCTACTTTTTTGTCATTTGTTTCTCTATATATTTTGAAAAAATGTCATGCTTCCCCCTGAAAAAAATCTCAAAGATGCAAAATGCAAAACAATGCTGGAATACCCTAGTCTACAATGATATTTTCTGAAGATGGTGATGCTATTAGCATGTGTGTCTGTTAGTAGAATTATTCTAGAGAGAAATATTGCCTAAATGGCATGAAAGAATCTGGAAGGAACTCAAAGTGACTCAAAACTTACTCATTTATATGCTTCTTGGGTTGCACTTGCAAACTATAACCAAGATCTTCTTATGGCTCCCAATTCCTCTCAGCCCTGCAGAATCAGTCAGATGGGTTATATTCTTTCTTGCAAAGTGTTAGAAGTAACTGTTTACCAGATTTCAATCCATTAGACTCCAGAGCTTACATGGGTGTCAGAGGGCATTTTTTGGCCTGCAGGCATTTTATTGCTGTTAAAGATGACTGAGGGGGTAGAATGCCACGTAACCTCGGTGACATGCATTTATCAAACTGGCAGCTAAGAGACTCCTATTTATAGTGTTGTATGTAGATCTCTGGAAGATAACAATCACACAAACCCACAAGCTCATTTTTGTCTTTTTTTTTTTTTTTTTTCCAGAGCAAGGCTCTACTCCAAGGCTGGAAAGTCTATGAGACTCCACAGGAGTGTTACCATGGAGTTTCATGGGCTTGGGCTCAAGCTGTAAATATTTAAGTGGAAATAACAAAATGAAAAACAAAAGATGGCCAAATGCCTAAATGAAACCATCTAGAGCCTACATGAGCTGGAGATAAGTCTAATGTGACGTTCAAGATAAAGTAAAAGCAACATTTTAATTAACACATTTTCAGCTCCTATCACAAAGCTGCACTTGCCTTCATAATGGAATACAACCTTGCTTTTAACATTAGCTTACCCTCAACAAAAGCAGCTTTCAATGACCAATTGGGGGGGGAAAATCACATATTTTGTTTTAATAAAATAGAACTAGCAAGGACATAAAAATATGAATTTTGAAAGCCAAGCCTCGGTTTCCCAGTGGGAGGAAGTTCAAGTGTGCCAATTTCCAATAGCTCTGGGTTGGGATGCTGTGAGCATGCATGGTGTTTATTGACTTCTAAATTAAAGCAGTCAATCTCAAGGAAAAGCAGAGTAACAGAGGCCATTCTTTCAGTTTCACACCGTGTGTGTAAAACAGTAACAATCAGCAAAACTTCACTGAATGAACTGCCACCAGTCCAGCCATAAGATATCTTGGAACAGGAAAATGCCATATAGCCAAATGTGCCACCCCTTCTTTGTTTATCTTACTCTACTTTTCTGCTTTTTTCACTGTATCGCTCAATCAATCCCATCCTTCTCCACAACCAACAAGTAACCCTACATGTCTCTTGGATTGATTTATATTTATTACTCACTTCAGTCATTCTCCTTCATTTGTTAACTTTTTCCAGATGACTTAGTAAAACTGTGTGAATAATTCACAATGAAGAATTTACTCAGCAAATTTACCTTCTTTTTATGTTCTGTTTTCCTCCAACAGACTCTTTGTTAGAAAGTATTCACCCACTATGAGCTGGCTTTGCAGGTGAGTGCCTGTGTAGCTACTGTTAAGCAAGAAATGCCGTAGAGGTCCCAGCCTTATCCTTCAGACAAAGCTATTGTCCACCAATTACCAGGAAAACAAAATCAGTTGAGATGTCTGGGGTACAGCTGCCCCAAATCCTTCCCATCTAAGGCAGAAGAGGGGAGTATGACTTTTTCCTTTAACTTGTCTTCTCCTTCCTCTCAGAGCCTGGTCCAGATCTTACAGGCTCCAATATCTTTGCTTTGTCACACTGTACTACCCAGTATTTAAGCTCCAATTAGTTTCGATTGTTTCTTTTCTGTTGAATTATCATAGCTTAGAAACATACAGTCTCAGTCACAAAGCCAACATTTGTTTTCTGCAATAGTTCTGCAGTTCCCTGCTTCCATGACTGTTCCTGCTAGAAAACTTGTAACTAGACTATTCCAGCTCAGCAAACACAAAACACAGAGGGGAATGAACACACAGCCCACTGAAGCCCATTTCAATGACTGCTTCCATATTTATTGCTCTGGCGCGTGCTCAGGTTTGTTCATTTGCTTTTTACAAAATAATTTACCTAGCATCTCCCTTAGCTTTCTCACTCTGATATAACGGGAGGAAATGCTGCACTTCTGTGTGTCTGCAAAAACACACACACATCAGGACAATCGCATGGTGAGGATGCATATCTGTTACCCTTACAACTCCTTTTTTATTTTCCCAGGGTTCTCCTATGATCTTTGAATGAAAAATGTTTGCAACTTATACCTTCTTATTTTACACAATTTACACAAACATTTATATAGGATTAAATTGGGCCGTGTTAGGAAGGCAGGCACCATGGACACCACAGCGTTCCTGTGAGACCACGGTACCTATGTGCTGTGCGATATACACTGCTTAGGAATAATTGGTCAAACCTGTCCTCAGTCACACCTGCGTGTGACTTCCCTCCACTTGCACAGATCAGACGGGGCAGCAGGAAGCTACTTATTTATTAACATGGACCATATTTTCTAATGCAGTGACACATTTGATCTAATACCTACCCATGCAGCTGGGCTTTGTGGTCTGTAACGCAGATGGATGAGTGGTGGCACACACACACAGTCTGGTTTCCACCCGCAGGTGAATGTTTGGATTTCATAACATGATGGTTTGCCAAAAGTCACACATGCGTGAGGGGGAGAGGGGAAATGGAAATCACCTTCAGGTCTCCACTTAGGTAATCCTTCTCTCCTGCAAACACTGTGCTAGGATCTTAGGACGAAAATAAAATAAAATAAAATTCTCCCCATCTCAACTCCTTGACCTCATTTCTAAGGATCATATTCTCCATCCTTGTTCAAAAATAATACAAAAATCCTGTAAGATGGCTGCTTGGCCGGGACCTCGATGGCAGTCTGTAGGTTTGGGGCATTTGTTGGCGCTGCAACTGGTACTAGTCATGTTCGGTAGAAGATGAAGAGGTGGGTTGCCAGGTCTGCCACCCTAACGCTTGCTGAGTAAAAAGCTGAGACAAATCCTGTTGCTATCCAATTATTTATCACGTATTTCTTTGGTAGAAAATAGAGAAGATACTGAACAGGGCAACAGGAGCATAACCTAGTTTGGTGCCGTGGGCCACGATTTACACTAATTTACTCTTGTATTAAACAAGCCATCAACAATGTATTTCAGTATTTCACAGAAATTTTAAACAAAATGTCAGACATGTTATTTGCACAAGTGTCTGTAAACTGTAGAGAACCATTTATAGAAGACAATCCTGCCATGTCTGGATAGGTAAAACTCTAAAATATAAAAGGTTCTTCCATGATGTGCGGTGCCCAGGCGCTGGCAGCCGGGGCTGCAGGGGTGGCCTCTGTGAGGAGAGCCTGGGGCTGCCTCAGGCCGGACACAGCCGGTTCCAGCCAGCTCCAACGGCCCCACTGCAGGGCACAGCTGGGCCCCTCAGCCACGGGCAGGCGCCTCGGCGAATGCCTGTGTCAGAAAGGGCAAAACACTGCCCGTCAGTGAGGGGTGAGGGGAAAAGTGTGAGAAGCAGCCCTGTGAGCCCCGAGGCGAGAGCAGGAGGATGGGGATGGAAGTGCTGCAAGTGCTGGAGCTCCCTATCTTGACCCAYGAGCTTTCCCATCCTATTTTCTCCCCCCATCCCACTGAGGTGGGAGTGAGTGAGCGGCTGGGTGGGTGTTTGGCCATTAGCCAAGGCTAACCCAGCAAACATGGTTCCTAAACAAAGCACAACAAATACATCTTTGGCTCACCTTCTTTCAGCCTCAATAAGCAGGTGGTACCTGCATTTAAAAGAAAAAGCCTATGCCCCTGTTTTGCTATTGACTCTTTAAGTGGTGTTTATGAAACACTCAAAAGTAATCCCACATGAAACAGCTCGTGGTTAGGAAATTCACCCAGAAGGGGAGGTCTCTGCTCCAATGCCTATTTGCACATCTTAATCAGTGACCCTAAAAATCATAAACATTTCTTTCAATAGGGACTGGAAACTAGGTCTTCACCCTGCCATCTAAGTAACCTGAGCACTAGGCTACACAGGCATGTTCTTTCTCCTTTCCCATCTCTGGATCATCAACTCTCTAATTCCTTTGTTTTGAAAAAACAATGTCATTAAGAAAAGTATATGCCACTCATTTTCCCATGGCTTTGTGGTTAGGCACACTTAGAAGTGAAAAGATGTGGGTTTGAACCTCTAACTGAGGAAAGCATAAAAGTAATGTGTTCCCCATTCTGGGCAAGCACTCTCACCACAGCATTCATACACAAACAGCACGTACCATCATCATGACCATCTCAAGAGAAAGTGACCATGATGACATTTCTGTGAGGGACTGGATTACTTTGCTGCATGAGTCTCTGGAAACACCTACAAGATAAGGCTCCTCAAGAGATTTTAGTAGAAGAAAAACTGTTTTCAGGATGTCTTTTGGCCTGACTGGGGACACAATTACTTAGCTGGTCAAATCAGGCAAGTTTAGGCCTGCACAAAATTCTAGGAACAACTGATATTTTTACCAAAAGTATTAATCTCTTGAGACCCTTGAAGGCTATTGCAGAGAAACAGACATTCTTAGGCATTCAGTACTTTAGAATGATAAATTATCCACTGTATTTACCTGATTTTATTGGGTTTTTTTCATTGTATCATTTACTTCTTTTAGCACCTACTTTAGGAAATGAATCATACCCTGAAAAAACTTCGTTTCTTTCCACTGACTGAAGACAATCTGGCTTGGATGTAGTTATCCATAATGTAGGCATCAGTATGTTCTGATTAATCCCTCCCCAGATACATACAAAACTGAATTTGCTTTACTGCGAGATAGCAGCTGAACAGGCCCTTTTGAATGATAGTTTTGGACTTAGACCCTCTGGTTCTAAAAAAATGATGCTTTTACCACTTAAGGCTTTTCCTGGACCCTGCCTTTGCTGACCTTGTTGATGAACATTGTGATATATGAATAAAATGGCATATAAACTCTTACTGTGAAAGTATGCATTTCATATAGAATAATTGTATGCTGTGTTTGATAGAAATTGTGGAGCAATCTGATGTTTCACCTTCTGCTAAAGGAATAATAATTTCAGGTTTTTCATTCTTATTGTGACTTAAACAATTTTGCGTCATTTGAAGTTCGTACACTGAGGGGATAGACACGAAGTTTAGAATGGGAATGACTGCTTTAAGACGATGTTGTGTTAGAATGGAAAACACTATGCTACTTTAGTAGTTAAGCATCTGAGCCTGCTTCCGCAYGAATTAGACATTTCCAGAGGCCTTGGCAAAGCCCAGCTAAACACAATGCTCATTCAGTTAATAAAAAGCGCTGCACTTTCTCTCCTGACAAATCTGACTCCTGAGTGCTTATTAATACACAGCGTTGCAACAGCTTACCTTTTAGCTTCGTAATGCAAGCCAAAAATTCAGAATATCAATTTATTCAATTTTCTTCATTAAAAACCCACATTCAAAATGAAATGTCTCAAGGCCTGCACTTTTCAAGACAATTGATGCATGGATTTCCCAGACCTATCACTTTAGTACAGAGCCCATTTTTGTCCTTTTAATGTTACAAGCATGTGAAACCCAGAGCCATAAAATAAAATTCAAATAGATCTAACAGTCAAGTTTGTCTAGATATTTTTCCCCCATAGAAAAAGTATTCAGTGGATTGCACAAAAGTTCCACTGAGATCTGAACCGCTGCAGTATCAATGGGCTGGTGAATTTCAAGGAAACACACAATTCTTTATTTTAATCATCTTTTCCTGTGCACTGCTTACCTTTATACACATATTTGATTTGGAAGCACTCATACTTTTCATACCTTCATTAATCATTTGGAATGAACACTGGGGAGCTTTCGGGAAATTTAGGGGGATGACATCATCACCAGGATCCTGAAAATAATAATTAAAAATGACAGGTGAGCACAGTTGGGAAATAAAGCTAAATTGATAACATATTTTGTCTGACTAATTACAACTTTTAAACCCACAAATCAATATGAAATTGTTAAAATACTGCAGTGTAGTTGCTCTTCTATGAGTACAACTTCAGTGTGAAAAAATATGGAAGACATGAATACGATAGACAAAATGTTGGTAAGAAGAGGTCTAGCCTGCGAACATTAGTTCAGCACCTTCCTGCTACAGGTCATCCTGGGGAAGTCACTTCCATCTGTCTGGTTAATTTATGAAATGATCCAATCCTGTATGTGCATTTCTTGTTCTCCCCTACAGGACCAAAAGACGCTGCATGCCTTCTCCCTGTCCTCATCACTAGTTGCACTGAATCTTATAGTCAGAGCATTCAGAAGAAATGAGAAAAAAATTATAAAGGAAAATGGAAGAAGATTTACTACTAGAAAGTGTCTTGGACACATACATGCAATAAATCACAGGTCACTGAACTGGCCTGTAAGCAAACAGTTGTTTAGCAAAATAAGTAGTTCATGCTCCTCTTATCAGGAATGACTTCATAAGCATTTCTAGAATTCTTAACTGAGCACAGAACGTTGATCCATCCTGAACAGAAATATAGCTGAAAAGTGTCCAAGGTTTTATTACTCTTCCAGAAGAATAATATGTCCTGGTTTTTCCAGCTGCAGATTGGGCAAGTTCCATTTAGTAAATGTTTTTAAATCTCCCAAGTATTAATGTTAGAAGTACCACAAGATTCATTAGCTGAGCTTAAAGTAGTTTTTGGAGGTGTGCTTGATGGAACACGAGCTCATCCATGATGCTCAGAGGACATGGCAGATTATTGCTCATACAAAAGGGCAACTATTTGGTAACGTATACATCAGGAAACTTTGGAGCCAGCCATTGAGATTCAGGACAAAACTGTGTCTGACTGAACACTAAAGTTTTAGCATTTTGACGCTGCTTTCAATTTTCTTGGGTTTTCATCCAGAAAGCAATGATTTAAAGACTAAAGACTCTGTTTAGCAAAAATGTTCCACTGCTTTTGCAATGCTTAAGCCAAGAAGGTCATGAAACAGGTTTTTGGCACCCAGATGAGCTATTAAGCAGCAACTCATCTGGGACCCCAAACCAGGTGCCTCCTGCAGAGAGCACTCAGGAGGTAGCCTTTTCATGTTAACAGCTCTCCCCAACCTTGCTCTCCTCCTAGATTTCATTCAGGACTGTGACCTCTCTTTCTGCAAAAGCAGTTTTCAGAAGTCAATCTTTTCAAAGACAAATGGTCTTCCTCCTGAGCTCCATATTGTCAATTATGTGACCATACTGACTTCCTACCCAAAATATTCCTAACTCCCTTCCTGCTACTGAGATTCCTCACGGCTGTGTACACTTAGTCGGTAACTGCACATACTGAAATTAGCATGATTTCTGGATATGAGTTGAGCAGTGGTTAATCTGCAGCTCCTCCAGAGACCTGCCAGCCCCCTGAGCTGAACTCTGCACGTTCTGAAAGTTTTCAGTGGGGCCCATTTGGTCTTTTCATCACTAGCCAAATTTCATGTGGTCATGAAGAGAGAGGCAAATCAAAAGGGTCCTTATGAAAAAAGGAAGATAAGAAAAAAATAAAGGCTCAGTTTCACAGCCACGATTAAATAAAACAAACACTTTTGCCATCTGATTAGAGGTGAAGGAATACTTCYAAAAATATTTGCTGAAAGTCATCTAAAGATTTCAGCTGATGGGGAGTTTGGGGGAAGGGTGTTGGGAAGGTTAATGAACCTGCCTTGTTTGTGGTTTTGACCTTTTTTCATTTTCTGGAAATATACTGCAGCAGCATTTGCCAGAGTAGTAGGCTGTAAATCAGTATCACAGGATATTTGCAGAACATCAGATTCAGGACTGCAAGTGCTCACATGTGAAACTATTCAGAGCAATCAGGCTCATCCGGAAACCAGGAGATTGTAGGTGTCTGCTCAAAGCAGCTTCAGCACTGAATGTTTTGCTGTTTGCCTTATAGATAAAGCAATAAGCAGTTTCAGTGTAGGAGATGCATTCAGAATAGGCTGGCAGGAACATTAACYGAAAGTGTTTTCTATCTTCAGTTCTCCTTAAAAGAATAGTAGTCTCAGAGTGTGACACTGGCAATAGTGAGGACCATCTTAATGCTCTTAGTATCAATAAACAGTTACACTGGTAAAATATTCTTGTATTTATTAAGTTTGAGCTCAGAAGAGGAATACTTGAGAAAAGTAATCACCAGCCAAGGGGACAGGTGGCAGGGCTAATCTTTTGTCAAAAGGGCCATATTAGAAGGGGAAGCAATTTAATACTGTGTCAGTGCCAATCAGTATTACTTTCATGGAAGACTGTAAACAGAGGACTCTCAGGCCCTTGCTAATTAATTCACATGGAGATATTGCTAACAGATGGTAAACATACAATTAGTCATGGCATCTTTGGTGTCCACTTTAACATAACTATCACAAAAAATAAAAGGATTGTACCATTAACTGCAAGAATTGTACAGTTCTGAAATTACTTACAAGTAATATATTCCTACATTCACCATGATAGTTCTGCCCCACAGAAATTTAAGTACTGTGTTCGTATTCTGTCTGGTAACTGTAAATTGTTCTGAGCAGAACAAACTGACATATGTACAAATGTCTCTGCCTTTGGGAAGGCAAGACTTAGCTCCATTTTTTATGTGATATACATATGCTTTGCTTCAGTTCTCTGATGTGAACGTCAATACTTTGTTTCTTCCATTCAGAGACATTATGAAATGGACAGAGCAACTAATATTACTCACTCAGTCATACTGCCCATCAGCCTGTGCTTCCTGTTCAGCTCTTCCTTGTTGAGGAGAGAGTGCACACATGGAGCTCCAAAGCATCAAAGGCTCATTTTATAAGTCTAATGTTAAAGTTATGTGCTGTTGCAAGCTAGGCCAGCTCCTAAAAAGCATGTAAAATCAGAGTAAATGGAGCCCAGTCTGGCAGCTGTGAAAACTTTCACTGCTAGCACAGCCAAAGCAGATGCTTCAGCTCGGAACGGCATTCAGCAAAGCAGCCGTCAAATTCTGGGTTGTCTGGATGGAGGGTCGTCCAGGCTGGCATTCAGTGCCAAGGCTGCTGTATGCCCCAACCCCTCTGCTGACATTCAGATGGGTTGCATTTGGGTGTTATTTACATAAAGTGGCAGAGCTGGAAAAGCGTGTGGTGGTAAACTTGGCATGTTCCAGAAGGAAGATACTTAAAAGAAACAGCATATAACTAGATTATAGCTCAAGTAAGCCCAACCTTCAAGTGAGCCTATAAACTACATACCAAACCCTCGCACAGCTGAAAGCCACAAAACACATACCACATACCTCAGAGAGGAGAAGGGTTCATGGGTGGCAATAGCAGTGGTTATCCAGGAGTCCCTTGGCTCCAGCCTGGGAGGGTCTGGGCTCGTTGTGCAGCCAGGAGCCAGGGTGACCCAGAGGTGTTGGTGCTGGCAGCCCCTGGGCCCTCTGCGAACAGTCAACATTCAGATGCTCCAGCACATTTTGTCTGAGCAACACCTTGTTGCTGGTCTCTTAACATGGCCCCAGCACAAAAGTTCAAGGGTGAAAAATTATGCATATGTGCCTGGTGTTTAGATAGCCCTAATACAGAGGGATACCTGACCACACTTTTAACCTTCTTCTCAGGTGAAGAATAAAAGAAAAAGCCAAAAGATGAGAAATTTTTATGTGTTGAAGAAAACACTTTCAAAGAGAGTCACCATGTTCCTTATGGCTGAGATAGAGCCCAAATCCAGTGGGAGTTTGGCTGTTGGCTTCAGTGGAGCAGGTTGGAGCCTGACACATTGCTAACACAAAACATTCCCAAGGGGCCTGAGCAAGATGACTCTCCAGCTTGTAGGACAACCTGTGAGAGCAGGGTGACTGGAATCACACGCAGAAGTTAAAAGCACTACAGAGCAGAGAGTGCCTGAATGGGAACTCTGAACACAAGCTTTGTAAATCAGAACCCTGCTAGGTCTCATCTTTATCCAGATCAATTTTAACACATAAATACATGCATATTATTAAATAAGTGGCAGGTCTATATTACTTTGTATGCAGTAAGCTAAAGCAGTTTCATATGGTAACTAGTGAAAGGTAAAATCACAAGTGAGTTGGTCTAAACTGAGTCTAAGCCCCTGAGAAAAAAAGGCATATTTACTGTCCATGGATGGAATATTCAGTTTATATTAGGCTATATTAGGCTGTGTGATGTGCTTTGCTTTTTCCACTGCTTTAACTGTGTATTTTATCATACATTTCCAGGTGGTTTCCTGTGCAAAGTTCAAAGGAGTCTGAGAATTGCTGAATGAAGTTGTTTTTCCTGGGTGAAAAGATGAAATGTTTGAAATGCCTTGCAAGGTCAGCTAATATACAAAAACATTCCCATTAAAAGGTCAAATTCCAGTCCACGGAAATTGATTTCCCTATTATAACAGTAGGAAATAAATGACGTATATAAGATAGATACTGTGTGCTACAGGAAACACTAGTAAAGAAGGCTTCTCAGGGACTGCCAGTAAGGCATCCCTTTTGCTTTGGGAAAAGTCATTAAAGCATTTAATCAGATAAGAGAGAACAGCACAGAAGACAAAGGGTAAATATAACACAGGCTTTTTCTTCCCCTGTGATCCCTCCTCTGCTCAGGTATTTCTACTGCTCAGGCTCTCTTTCCTTGCCTATCCATGTTAGCTCCGGTGATGGTTTGGTATTTTCAAAGTTGGCTAGGAGGAAAGAAATCACAGACCACATCTGAGAAGGAGAAGAGAATCAATGTCCCTTTTGTGCCTCCTGGAACTGCATTGCCTTTTCCCAGACTGTTTCCCAGGATGGCCCATTCTGCACCCTTCCAACACTAGCTCCGAGAGCCCTGATGGAGACACATCTCTGGACACCCTGAAAGACCCCAGTCATTCAGAAAAAGCATTTTTCCCTTCACACAGAGCTTTAAAAAAATAGCTGGTTTTGCTCAGAATGAAGCCAGATTTTTGTGCTTGTTTCTGGCTGCCTACCTATACACACAGGCTGGGTTAGCTTATCCTCAATACATAGCATTTAAGTTGGGGAGAGAATATTTGGCAGTTACGTTTAAGATGTAATGAACAAATCAGTTTGTCATCAGTTTGTAATGGTACAAACATTTTGAGTATTGCAAGACAGCTTGAATAATATTGTGCTCTCCAAAGTAAAATGTTAGCATTTGGTTAGTGGCAACAGTGGGTAAAAACGAATTCTTGTTGCTGGAATGTTACATTTCTGTGAGGTTAACCACACTTTGGCCAGCATCAAGCCAGAAATTAGCCTCTCGGCTGCTAAGACAGCAGCCTAAATGTGCAGATTTGATAAAGAAATCCTCCGTGGTTCCAGCTGTTTGGGCCAATTCAGAGAATGGATAAGGAAGTTTAGCATTAATTTAGACTTGGTTAAACTAGGTCTAAAACTGCCCCCCCCACTATGTTATAAGTAATAAAATATGGTACATCTGCTCATTATAATTGTATACCTTAATCAGAACCTGAATTCCTCAAATGAATGCACACAACTCCAGTGAATGACGGCTGGAGTCAAGTTTGAGCGCAAGTGGTTAGCACCAGCTCTGCTCTTCAGGCAGAGCTTGTCGAACCAACAGGAGCTAGAGTTCCCGCATACTTCCCATTATAAGGACCAGTTTTTAAATATTTATGAATTTGCTGAATTTAAATCATTCAGGCAGAACAGCTTATTGCTGCAAAATTTGTTTCCACTTATACAGTTCATTAAAGCAGCAGAGATTTGTGCATGAGCGTATATCTAAAAAATTCAGACCCTACTAATGACCCAGGCATGGTCACTGATTTTATGGTGAAGAAACATCTGTATTTTATCTGTTTCCTTTAAACATTTAAAGAATCTACAAGAACTTTTTTACTCTATAACCAGTCACTCCCAACCCATGACAATACAAAAAGTCTGCACATGCTTGACACTGTATTCTTGAAGTAGCCCCTTTGAGTCTTCAAAGGACTGTTTTTTTCTGATTGCTGAATTTAAAATTTCATTTAAAAGGGAAAACAGTTTTCGTTTCAGCCAGATGAATCACAATAATAGTTGTGACAGAAATTTCTTTAACTTAAATGGGAAAAATGGCAGTTCATTTGTCATTGGCTTCCCGAAAAAGAAAATGCTCACAAGTATCTTAATGTTTATCTTAAAAATTACCTTTGATCTTTGATTTGTATCAACCTATTTGGGGTCTGAATTATTTATGGGAACACAGATGTGACCATTGTCCCATGTACTTTCGTATTATAATTCAGAAAAAATATTGAGCCTTTTGTATCTAAAGAGGAATCTGTGATCTGAGTTAGATGATGAGCTAAAATAAAGCTTAGCAAGTCTTAAAGCGCTATTATTGAATATGGAGTTTGCACGGGTTGTCATATTTTGACACACTGATGGTTATTTTGGTCTGCCCTTGTTTTAGCAAAGGATACACTTGATAAGACAACAAAAACTGCTGGGTTTATTGATTATTAAAAACAGTCAGGATGCATGAGACTTTTTAGTACAATATTAAGTATGCCCTCCAAACATAAAACTACACACTCAAGTTGTTAGTCAGGCTGTATCTCATGGAAAGATGGGTGGAAGAGAGGAAGGAAGGAAGGGAGGGAGGAAGGAAAAGAGACAAAGTGAGAGAGAAAGAGAGAGACAATAAGAAGGAAAGAAGGAAAGAAGGAAAGGAAGGAAGGAAGGAAGGAATGGAATTAAAGAAAGAAAAAGAGAGAAAGGAAGGAAGAAAGAAAAAGAAAGAAAGAAAAAGGAAGAAAAAGAAGGAAAGAGAAAGACCTGTACACTGTCTCATAAAGACAATTGCAAGGAAATAGCTACAAACATGAGTGTGGAAAATAATTGGAGAAGGGCATTTGTATTTAGTTTTTATTAATAGAAAATAAAATTCTACTATATTATTTTTGTTGGATTTTATGAATGATCTAAGAGGGATCATCGAGATAAAAAACAGAAAATGAACTCTAAGTGTTATCTGGTAAATAAACAGCTTATTGGCAAAGAAGGCAATTAGGCATCCAGTCTGCACCAATGTTTTCTGAAATCAAAATTCCTTTTGATTACAGTGGGAGTCAATAGCATGGAGGAAAATAAGTTAGGGATTATGAAGCCCTTCAAAAATTCAGGAAAGATCTTGGTCTTACAAGTTAATTGTAGCTTTGCCACTGATACACAGCAAACAGGTAATATTCTACCTGTTCTGTTCAGATAGCTTAATACACAGTAATAAAAGAATAAGCTCCATATATAGACGCTAGCTACTTACCATAAGAGGACACGATATTAATTACCTACAGCACAGGGACTGATTTGAAAATGTGAGTCCATATCATTATTAAGAAAAGCATTTATTCAAACACAGTTAATATGAGTATAAGATACACTAACAGACTGTCTAAAAGATGCTGTTTTTCAATAGTTTGGGCTTCATTGCTTTGAGCAAGGAAATTGTCTCTGAAAAAAAAATGTTTCTGTTTTGTTTTCAGCTGGGCTAGGTCAGATTTGCCTCACAGAGAATCTGCATCAACAGTTGCACTGGTGCAACCAAGGGTGGGGACACTGCTTCCTCATGCAAAGGTGCAGCTGGCAGCCAAGGGTGGAACAAGGGGGAAGAAGGAATATTTTAAGCCAGTATCATCACTGAACATCATCACTGAATACTTGGTATTGTAACACCAGGTCCTAGATATTCTGTACTGTGCTAAGAGTTTGATATTAAACAACTAATAGGATGTACATATTTTGAAACAGGATTTTCTCAGTTTAAAACATAAGTAAAAAAATATCTCATACCTCTTAGGACAAACTTGTAACATAAAGACATCCCCAGTTAATCTTGGATCAATTAGAATCACACCAGTGTAAATAGAACTAGATTGTAAAAATCTCAGTTAAAAATGCTTAGATCCTCATTTAAAAAAGCACTTAATGGAAGCAAAATTTAAAAAGCATCCATTTCTTGTTGGTATGAAATGGCATCATCCTTCCACTCACAGGCATCCACTCTGTCCAAGTGCCTTGCTAGACACTGGGATCATTTATTTGTACAGCATATAAATACCCGGTGTAGGAGCATTCTTCCTAATTTTAACCATATATTAGTCAAGCTGTGAGGAAAATGAAGAATTATTAATTCCACTATGAGGTGCTTATTGTCATAGGATCTGGATATTTTATGATTTTATGACTGAATTTATCTTCCAGCATCTACCAATGTAAGGCATAATGTTGTTCCTGTTTTAAAAATGGGAATAACCAAGAGTGGCTGAGTACCTAATAGGAGATGACTTGGACCTGATTTTTTTGAGTACTTAACATTTTATAGCATGTTACAGTTTCACACACCGCTTCTATTGACTCAGCTGCCTTTCTGAGAGCTCAGCACTTCTAAAAGTCAGACCTCAGGTTTCTTGAGCTGGGTGCTCAAATCTGAGGAAAACACAGTCAGTGACCACCTGTGAAAGTGTTGGTGCGGAATTTGCCCACCATTGCCAACAGCTCACTAGCAGGGCAAGGGACTGAATTCAATTCACCAAAGTGGTAATCTGCTCTCTAAAGCACAAGATTTTCCATTGTCTTTCTAAATATCTGCCTTACCTTTGGCTTTATCAAGTCATGGGCAGGAGTATTTTGTCACAGATGACTTGCAAACATGGTTAGTTTTGCTAAAGACTACAAATTCAGTGTAGCTTTTCTATGTGGTATTAGATAGACACAACACATTCTGCAAGATGCTGAGAGCTTTTTGCAAGATACTAGGCATGTTCACTTACTGCTGAGCCTGGCTTGTTGACTACGGCCTCAGTTGTGCTGACTGCAACTTTGCAATTTTAAATGAAAATCCCATCCCTGCATTTTACTTGCACCAAGATTAAAGGAATACATATGGAAAGCACAAGGCAAAAATAAAAATAAGAAGTAGAATTGTCTGACATTTCCTCTGTAACACACCATTATATTTTAATATCATGGGAAGTCAGCCTTTGTTAAAATACTATACAAAATACTGGCATGAAGCTGCAAAGCAGAGCTAAAAGACAAATTCTGAAAATAGAGGTGACACACGCAGTATCCTACACCTAAGCCCAAGGAAACCAGACAAAAAAAGCACTATAAATTCAAAAGCTACATTAGAAATATTTATATGTCTTTCTTTTGGGAAAAACAAACAAACATAGACATGCAAACAGATATTAGGGGAGAGTTTGCAGTTTGTGTTGCTTTCTTCTTTTTAGAAGCTTTTATTTTATTTTATAGTATTGTATCAATAAAATAGCATTACTTCTGTCATCCTTATCATTCGGACATCAAATTATTACCTCATAAAGCCATCACATTTATATTGTCATACAATGTTTTTCAGAATTGTTTTTCATTTATTAGAACTGACAATTCCTGCATATAACCTTGTTCAAATAAACTTGATACCCACTTTAAAGCCTCTCTGACTAAAGCCTGTATTTTCCCCCATGTTGTAAAATCTCTGACCTTAGCAATACACATGCACACAAAGCTATCCTGAGACTTCAGGTCTCTACCACCAGTAAAAACCAATCTGCCCAGGACAAGAAGCAACAGTCGTCTGTTGTTGTGACTGTTTCGGTGCCTGTTTGCATCCCTCCAGAATTCGACATATCCATGGCCAATATTGATTCTACTGATTCCCAGCTCGAAAAGCACTTTGTCCCCACCAAAGAGCTATTGACTTAATCTGTTGCCTGAAAAAACGCAGATACTGCAAGATCACAGCGCAGTCTGCTCGCGGAGCTGGCTGCAAAGCAACCTGCTCCCACAGCAGGGAAGGGAGGGAACACTGCTTTTGGTGACAGCCCACAGTTAGATGGGCTTAGCCAATTGTGAAACCACAGAGTAAGTCTCCCTTTCTTCACTCCTAGCTAGGCCAGCCGAAAGCACAAAACCCCAAACCTTTGCTAACAATATATTTTGGCTGGGAACTGAAAGCATGCACAGAAGTGTATGTGTACACAGATATCGGCATGTTTTCAGCTAGGAACTTCACACAAGCCACTGAGAAAAAGTGTAGCTGCCTTCTTGTAGCTATTCCTGCCACGGGAAAAGTTCCTTCTTTTCATTCAGAATGAATCATCATATGTGAGTTAACTTACAATAAGAAAATGCAGAAAATATTTTTAAAAGTTGAAATAGTTTAAAAAGTTAAACCTAAAAATGCTATGGGTATAAAAGCAAACCATTTCAGCATTTCTGATTGTTTTTGCAAACATGCAGCTCAGCATTTTGTTTTCTTTTTTAGACTGAGTTGCATTTGGAACGGGATCCATTTTTTTAAACCTCGAAAATTACTGCAAGATGAGAGAAAGGGAAGAAGAGATGGTTTCCTACCCAGCTCTAGTCAGCCCCTTTCCAGACTGCGCTCTCTCTTGTCTGCCCAGATTTGTGCAGTCAACATGGGAGCAAAGCCACACAGAGGTTGGCGCTCTCAGCAGGATTTACCAAATCATTGCCATGGCATGCATGGTTACCCGCTGTCCCCTTGCACGTGCTCCTCCTCTGGTGAGTCTCCAGCTCTCTTATGGTCTGCTATGATCACTTGTCATGGAAGGAAAGATCCTTCCTATATGAGCTTTGACGTGAAGAATTTATATCACTTTATAACTGCACTTCCTTTAGTCTCATTACAGCCCTGGAAATTGCATAGGACTATGACCATTTCTCAGAAGGGAAAATTAAGTTATTTAGTTTTGGCATGCCAAAAATTATAGCAATAGCCAGTGATGAAACCCAAAATTCCCTGCTCCAAAACATGAAGTCATGCCCCACTCATGCTGCTTCCCTGCTTTAGCCAGTTCTTTTCTATTTTCTTTAACATATAAATCATGGCAATTATTATATATCCCAAGATATATAATCCACTGTCTACTTGCATGTGTCTCCCTTTCTATTATTGATACTTGTAAATAATTTTATTTTTTATACTACTATAGCATTTCCAGTTAATCCAGAGTTTTATACTTATCTAAATCTACTAAATCCATGCTGAAGTTCTCCCTTGTCTGTGACAGCACTGCTCAAATAATGCTAAAAATGCACCGCAATGTAAAAGATAGGAACTTTTCTGCATTCTCTTCTGGGTCAGTGTTTCAGCTGTCTGGCTGAGTACTGGTAATGAGAAGACAACAAAGCTAAGAAGAATTGAAGTTATGAACAACATCTTATAAGTTGAAGTTATGAACAACAGATTGCATGTCAGTAGGAAATGCTTACACTCTCATCAACAAGAAAATCTCTGGATATTTATAATATTGAACATATTACAGTACATGGAGAGACAACAGTCATAGTGTTGTTATATATGTGATCTAACTAATACAAACATATTCGTTATTTACAAAGCAGTAAAATAAATTATACTCTTCCTTGAGGTGATATTTTATTTAAGAGGTAAACTTGTAAAGCCATTTATGTACCCATATAATTGCTTTATAAGAAACCTGAGGGCTTCTACGCTGCTGAAAGTTTTGCATGCAGCATTCAAACTTTTGGTTCCTCCTTACACAAAGTCAGATCCTTTCTATCAGCAATAGCAGAAGAAGAGCACCACAGGTCAGAGTGATGGCAAGCACTGGTCTGTGGAGACGGCAAGATGCTGCCTACCTCCACTGGTGACAGTCCTCCCTGCTACAGAGGATGCTCAGTACCTTCTGAGCCAGCTCTGTCTCATAGGCTGTCCAATGTATCACTCTCACCTATTCTTTCCAAATTCTTAATCTCATCTGGATTCTGTGAATAAAATACTTATTCTGTAGTGCCTTAGATGATGTGTGGATAACACTTTCGTGAACAACTGAGCAGTGTAAACTAAAATCTTTTGACCTATAAAATCAGAAAAAAATATGTTAAGACTGCTTATAAGTATAATTTGAAATATCTTGAAGTAACCCTACGGATTTTCTGTGCACATAGCTGAGAGGAAAAGGGAGTTTTCTCTTCAGACACAAAAGAGAGACAGAGGTATTTACTTACAACATTACATGGCCTTGTCTGTGCCCAATTTGTTAGCCTTATACCACAGGATACTTGACAGCATAATGATATAAAATTATATAAAATGTAAAGGAAAGCAAACACCTATTTTGAAGAAATACCCACTTAGCACTCAGTTCAAGTGCCTGCATCCCCGAGCTTAGCAATAACAAATTATTTCAGAACAAAGTATACATTCTGCTGGAAGGGTGGAAGGGCCATGATATATATTTCTATCACATTACATTCCTACCATCATGAATCTTAATCTTCACATTAAAGTCACAAGGGCTACTATTGTTCATGTCCTTTCCATTTTCATCCCCCATCTGAATACACTCTTCCATTTGAAAAAAATAATAAAAAAAGGCCTTGACACATGCCTGGATACAGTGAATTTAAAAGAAAGAAGCTTGGTTGCTATTCCTTCCAGTTGTGAAACAGGAATTGCTTTTATATGAGGCTGGGTCTAACAGAGTGAGACTAAACATTTATAAAATCAAGTAGGGATTGAAATATAGCATTGTGGTTACTAACATTTTGCAGCAGCATATCAAGTTTCACGTTTCATCAGCTGAATAGAGTCTGTGTGCTGGGCTATTGTGGTTCAGTAGCTGACAGCAGTCAAGTAAGTGCTGCTCTCTTCCTGGCTTAATCATTTCTATTACACTCAGTGTCAAAACAATAATGTCAGTGAAATGGCCTTGCTGACATTATAGATTAGAATTGAGTGATTCTGAATGTCCTGTGACTGAATTGCATTTTATTTCTAGAAAATTACATATTACAATTGCAAATTAAAGAGCTTAGATCTCAACAGGCTGTATCAACAAATATGGAGCCATGGACTCCAAGCTGCTGGGGAGATGATCTGTCATGAAATTCATGAGGTTTAATGTATACTAACAAGAGAACAACTACCGAAATATTCGGCCATGTGTTTGGAGAGGATCTGAAGAACAATCAGTTTTGTTAGGAGGGATTAATTCAGCTGCACATGAGGTGAGAATCCCTGGGGTAATCTCAGAGATTTAAAGGATGTCCCAGAAAAAGAAAAAAAAAAATTTTCCTTGATTTTCTTTCTTCCATCTGCCAACCACCACAATTTATGAAGACACAACTCCTGACATTCACTTGAGGAACACATTCACAGTTTAGAGAGCAGCCACAGTAGCAGGCTGCAGAATTTCTGAGTGACTGACAGCTACCAAATGACAAGAAGTACCATTTAATGACCGCAGTCATCAGGACGCTTACTGAGAAAGAGCAGGGCATTTCTGCCATCTGCCCTTTAGACGGCATGGAGAGCAACTCTGTCCCATAGTACTCTTCTACTCTAGTCTTATAATAACCAAGTTTGAAACACTTTTTCCAGAATATGAAAAGCTTTGAAATACAAAAGATGTATTTCCTCTTCGTGTTTTCCTAGAAAATCAGCAAAACAGGAATTACTCTGGAATTTGTAAAATAATTTGAGGTTGCTCACAAATAGCAAGTAAGACCAAGCTTAGTAAAACTGCAGCGGTCAGTTGCCTTTTAGGGAGAATAACCCATTCCAAACTTTTTCTTGTTTTAAAGAAAAAGGGCTGTTGCCAAAAAATGGCATTTGTTTCTTTTAAAACAAGAAGAGAACTAGAAGGCCTACCTCAGACACTTGTGTCTAAAAAACTGTTCATTCCTTTCAGGAAAGAAAATCTGCACCAGCAGATCTGTAAGTCAGAGAAAGGCAGTGTTGATATGATTGCTGGAAGAATCACTTACTCTCTGATCACAGGCTAACTGTGTGTCCATGAAGGAATAAGATTGCATTTCATTTTCTCGCATGGCTTCTTCGAGCTTTGAATCCAGGCGGGCAGAGACAAGGGTAAGATGAAGATTTTCTATTCCTTCCCCTCTGGGAGAAGATGTGAATACATGCTAGGGAAGAAGTGAAGTCTTAGCATCTTTTGGTTTTTTTCTTGTGGTAGTTCAAGTGTTTTTCTTCTTTTATATCTTCTCTTTCTCTTCTGTATCTTTTCCTTCTCTTCTGTCTCCCTCCCACCCATACTCTGGCTATTCTTCTTTCCTAAGTGATCATTCCTGTACAGTTTAACTATCATTTTCTTGTTCCCTCTTTTCTATTCTACAGCTGAACAAAAATATAAATATGTGTGAATATATACAAACAGAGATACAGATAACATCATTACCTATTTGAGATTTTTTGATCAGAGCAATGGGTCATTTTTGTTCCTCTCAATACTTCATACCCTCCCAGAAATACGCTTTGGGAACATATGCAGCTTCTCAGATGACTAGAGAAGGAATTTTCCAGTTATACCAATTGTCTCATTCTTCATGGCTTTTTTTCTTTTCCTTTAGTAACCATTCTTTAACTGTGCAGTCATAATTAGAAGATGAATTCCCAGTGGCTGGTATTCTATCAGCTAAAGCAAGACAAATATTAGATGGATTTGTGTATTTGTTTTTATATATATTCTTCTGCATGAATTAATACATTCATCTAGCCTGAGTTAAAATGTATTCACAGCCTGCAAAAGTTTGTATGAATTCAGAATATCATTTGCAAGAGCTGTCATACAAGGAGAAAATGTAAACATATTATTCATACATGGGAGTATTTATTTCCAGAAACCGAAGTAATAGGCCATCACTTTCAAGGCTCTCTGAAAGTTGATTTAATTAATCACCAGAAATAATACCGCCAAATAAATAGTGAACAACAGACTCTCAAAACAAAAACTAAAAAGAAGTTTACAGGTAAGGAAAAATAAGTAGGAAACATTTGATCTTAATACATTTTGTAAATTACTAAACATATTTACCGGATACTAATACGCCAGTGTCTTGTAAGTAATGTGGAAACAGGGAAGAGATTATGTTTGTGGAATAAGTCAGTCATCTTCAAGGTAATATTTATGAAGAACAATGAACGAGAGCTGGGGAAAAGAGCAAGACTCCATGCATTAATATAATTCATCATATTACAAAATTAATATTAAAAACAAGTCATCTGTGCCACATGATGGAACTTAGATAAGTTTTCACTTAATTCTCAGCATTATTATTTTGAACCAGAATTTAGAAGGCATGAGTTAGGCAGCAAAAAACATGAGGTTACTTTTAAAAATGCTTATGCTTCTATATTCTCTTCATTTACTTGATAGTTTTTGAGTAAATAGGGCAGGGGTGTGTATCTTCAATATTTTCTCTGCAATCAGTCATAAAACTTAGGTACACATTTTAAAAAATCAGAGCCAAGAATTTAGGTTAATCCACAAATCCAAAAAATATATAAATTTTTTAAAATTATTATTATTTTTAATTTTTGAGGTGAAATTCCTGATGTAACTGGGAGAACAAGGAATTCTAGTTTTCTCCTGAAGATGTAAGAGCCAGCTTCAGTCCCACATCCATAAGGAAATACATTAGTAACAGAAGATGCTGACACATTTACCAACTGTGTTTTGATAAGATTTTTGCAAAAGCTTCACTACTTTTGCTTAATGAATAATTACTGAGAAGACACAGCTTTACCCAGTTATATGTCTGGCAACCTCCTTTGTGTAACTGAATGAGAAAGTGTGTCCTCATTTCATATTTAGGAGAAAGCCAGTCATGCACGTAATAAAGGTATAGGTTTTAGCAAGGAATAAAGGGTGCCAGGAATATAAATATTTGTTACGTGTAATCACAGAACATCTGTTGCTCTCTCCCCATGGGTGGTCCAGCTCCAAAATATCCCCAGCATTTGCACCTTTTGCTATGCAGCCCAGATAAAGTAACGCTATACAGTATCTTGTTTAGTGCTGCTTGGTTTTCCATAGGCTAATACTGCTTTTCTGGGTGAACCTACTGTACGGGTCTAATAATAAAAACAATCACCTTAAGTCAAAAAGAGAAATTGCAAGAGTACATGTGGATAAAAATACATGACTTAACCTCCACAGCTAGTTTTGATTCATTTCTTTTTACAGTTACAAATATGCCCTCTGATTTTTCCTGTCACTGTTTTCCTCATGCTTTGTCAATAAAGCAATTCTTTACTTCCTAATCTTAACTGTAGTGGTGGTTCCTTGGGTCACAGAGTTAAACTGTTTGACTCTACGAGAGTAAGTGCAATATGATCCTTCAAAGGGTTGGTTATAGCGTTTTAGCAATAACTCAGCATTTCCTCTGCCTCTGCCTTTCTCTTCCCCTTGTCTCCCCCTGCCCTTCTCTTCCACTTTCGCAGGGTAGAAGGGGACTCTTCTCACACAGCAGAGCACTAAAGCTCTCTCCAGATGCTTCAGTCACATCATCTCTCCAGAAATGCAATGGAAGGACATTTCTTTGTAAGGAATGTTCTCAGTATTAAGCCTTTATTACTGTGAGGTTGTTCGTTTCAAGTGAATATGGCAAACTCAATATTAAGAATGAAAACAGAACCTGAACTAATAAGCTACAAAAACCCCCTTGTTTGTGGACTATAGACTGACACTATTCTGTTATGAGGATGGGCAACAAGAGAGGCCTCTTGGATCTCTCAAAATTCAAAGTGCCTGGTTGCAGATGTGCAGAGTGACTGACTATACACTTACTTTCAGCAAAGGTCTATCAAACCCTCAAGCATTCCTCAAACATGTCTTTGCCCCTGTGGTCACTTTTGCCTTCTTTCTACCCCCAAAGGTCAGTCAGACCCTTCCGCCTGTCCACCTCCATCTCCATTGCTTTTCCCCCAAAGAACAGACACAATAAAACCAATAGGCACCTCAGGTAACTGTTGCAATAAATCAGGTTATCTTCCAGTGTCACTTCAGAGAGAAGGAGGGAGGCTGAAAAGACATTAGGGCCCTTGGCTTTCCCAGATTTTGGCACACCCAGAAGAAATGTAAAGGGCAGCTTTGATTTTCTCTGCCCCCTGCCCACCCCCTGCCCTGGGACAGGCTCATTTCATTTCCATGGGGTGGGATGTATGGCTTGGGTAGGGGGCAGTGTCCCACCCACTCCTCAGCCAGCCCACAGCCATCACACTCACTGCCCAGCCCACCCCCTCACTCAACGCTCTGCTCAGGTCTGCTCGCCGAAATGGCCAGCCCTACACGGCACAGAGGTCAATACCATGTCCCCGTGGCTGCCTGCTGCCCCACTGGGCCATGGCTTGGCTCCTGAGCTGCTGCTGAACAGTCACGCAACTGTTGACCTTAGGAAGTGTTTTTATGCCAGGACTGTTGCCTTGGGACTGTCGCCTTGGGACTGTCACCTTGGGACCAAGAACATCTCCAAGGCCACCAGATTTCAAAACAAGCTGCAAAAATACATTCAGGAAAAAACTGCCTTTTAAAGAGAAAGTTTTTTCCTCTACAATAGAGCTCTGACTCTCCCATAAGGCACAGATCCACATGCTAATCAACAGTCAGGTTTTCAATGAGAATCTTAGGAAATCTATAAATTTTCCAGTCATTTCTGTGAAAAAATATCAGACTTCATTTTCTAATAAAGTATTATGACTAAGTTAATTTTTAAAAAATTAGAATAAAAAGAGCAATGTTCTTTCTGGAAAGCCCTAATTAAGTCCAGGTATGTGGTCTAGGAAATACAGAGCTGTGTAACCTCATGGAAACGATCATTTTCAATTGTCAGGACACTTCTGCTTCTTTTCACCCCTGTTTCAAGTACATCTGGTTTCCACCTGCTCTATATAAAATTGGTTCCTCCCTTTTTCAAATGTGAGCATCATGCTCTCTGGTTTTGTCCGTGACTCTCCAGTGGCATTTAACTCAAAAAAGTCAGCTCCACCTGGAATATGGATGCAGCAAGATGGGAAGGAGATGGGTGTTACAGGAAATTTATTCTAGTCATGAAGGAACATCACAAACTTCAAAAGGGGCAGTTTAGTTGGCACATGAATATGCCAAACTTCTCTGATTCAAAACTTAAACTGCTTCAGTTTTAAGAACTGGATTTATATTTTGATTAATGCCCTCCAAAAATCTGGTTTGGTTGGTGGCCTTAAATGTTCACATTCTTTGCACAAATTTTGCACTCTGTCCTGACAGTATACATCACATGTRACCTGAAATCTTCAGGGACAAAGAATACCTTCTGTCTCCATTACTATCTCCTAGAGGCTCTTCCATTTGCCTCCAGCAGTGGCATTTATTGAAGATGATTGTGAGTGTTTGAAACCTGTTAAAAATATCAAGTTCATTTTAATTAGCCCTCATAAAGGTATAAAATGATATCAATCTTAAATTCAATATCCAGAACTGAAGCTGGAACATGAGAATTTCTCCTTAGATGTAAGGAAAAGATTATTTACCATGAGGATCATCGGACACTGGGACAGGAGTTCAGAGAGGCTGTGAAGCCTCCATCCTTATGGATACATGAAACTCAGCTGGAGATAAAGTCTTGAGCGCCCTAAACTTTATGTAGGAGGAGTGGATTACAGACTTCCAGAGGTCTCTTCCCACCTACATTATTCTGTGATCTGATTTCCAGCGTGTTTTTTGTTCTATTAAACAAAAATGTAACTACCAGGCAGACTGTGGTATGAAGATATAAAGGTCAAGAATGTTCGGTTGGTCCTTTCCTTCCACGTGTGGCAGAAAGGTCTCCCCACAGCAGTCTGCAAAAAACAGGTGGATAGGCACAGCACTTTCAAAAATCAAACTGTAGATCCATCAATGTATTTCAGCATCATGACACTCACATTGTAAGGCTCAAGAAACAAGACAGTCACCCATCAGATATCACATTCAGGACAATTATTTTGCCTGTTCAAGAAAGGAAGTTTTATGTATCAGGTTCCTTCAGGATGTATTAGTAACACTAAAGGGGAAGCAGCTGTCCTCTGAGTATCATCTGGTAACATGGAAGCCCCTGGAAAGAATCTTTTTCTGCTTGATACTGATACGATTGGGCTGATTAGGGAAATCAATGTTTTCCCAAGGCAGCTGTGCTGATGCAACCACTGAATTGGGCAAACTTCTGCTGCTTTCAAAATATAGATTATTCCCTTATTCCCTGAAGTACAAGATAGTCCTAGGATAATAGTCAATATCACAGATGTGTGTGATGCAGCTTTACAGTGTTACAAATACAGATAAAGTGCTACTACATCTTTGTGCAGATTGCTCTACAGGTGCTTTTGCAAATCTTGGCTATGATGATCACACATAGAGGATTTTTTTTAAAGGACATTTCCTCATTTTATGTTCACTGTTCAGAGCCGGATCTGTGCACATTAACCAGAGTCTGGCTTGAATAAAAAGCGTTTTCAAAGCTGCCCATGCAAGCCCAACACCATGCAAACTGGAATGATTTTAGTTTCACAAAACCTGATGTAGTTATGAAGACAGCAGCGGATGCAGCTGGTGTGCAGCACTGGCTGAGGAAGGGGCTGATACCATGAGGACACCCCTCACCCGGTCAGGGGTGAGCACAGCCGCCCTCCCAGTCCTCACATTAGCCACACGATAGAGCTGGCAGAGGTGCCAAGAGCCAGCTGTAACCAACTTGTTCGAGGCCAGGAAGGACGCCTGAAAAAGAAACAGAACCTAGATCTTTCAATTTTTAATCCAGTACTTGGACGTACCTTTCTATTTCCTCAGACTCCCCACATGCTCTTTAGCCACTGTGCGCATTTACAGCAAATGAGGCGGTTCTGCCATGGAGTGAACGAGACAGTGCTTTCTCCTGGAAGAGAAAAATACCTTGTGATCCCGTAAGTAAAAACCATATCGGAAAGGTGATGAATAAAAGGGTACAGTTAACTTGCAGGCTGAACAAAGCCGATTTCCAGCACAGGATTGATACTCTTGCCAAATTTCAAGTTTCCATTACCTTTTGCAGAGGTGCTAGAGCCATTAAAAAAATCTTAAAATCTCTTACATAATAAAAATTTTTTTATCACTTTTTCCTAACCTATAAGCTATTCAACCGTCCCTAACTTAAATATGGGGAGAAAGCTACACTTTGTCTAGGAGCAAGCATACAGCTATACAGGTAAAGCTTGGAGAAAAAATTACATGATTTAAAGTAATTGAATGATAGCAACACTTCTTTGCATATTAAGCAAATGATCCAGATAGAACACCTCAGAGTGTGTTGTTTTCAAAGACCCACATCATGGGCATCAGCTGGTACCTCTATGTTAGTATTTTAGTTCCGTTCAGAGTTGCCCCCAGTTACTGTGCTTTCGTTCACATCCCAGAGTAGTCATGGCATGCACAAACTGGGTTTCTTGAGTTTCTTTTCGAAGATGTGCTGTAGGAGTGCACCTAATTTACTCCAGCCAAGACGGGTCTTTTAGTCAATGGGAGCAGGCTGGAGTTAGTCTGAAATTAAGTACCCTGCAACACATATAACTTGGATGTCAAGTTCTTGGTATCCGTTGTTTCGCTCTACACATCTGCTCCTATTGGTCCTTACTGCTTGCTAATGTAGAAATAGCAAATACTGCTAATAAATAATAAATGCATGATTATTTCTGATAATGCTGCATACAACATGGTGGTACTATTTAAAATGCCATGTTTGGCATTATTTTAAAAAAATAAATTACAACCACTTGAGTTCCCATTGTTGCAGTGCTCAAAGTGGATGCACAGGAATGACGAATTTTTCCACGCGAATGAAGGAGTCAGGAAGATGATGTGCCTGATTTGGTCACCCTCGGAAGACCTAGTGTGAGGAGTCAGATTCTGAAGTCATCGCTGACAGAAACCAGTTTACTATCTAATTAGACTGTTTCAAAGCATAGGAAATCTCTCAACAAGAGTAAGAACTGCAAACTGACTCTGTATACCAGTAATTCAAAAGCAAGAACACATGGAAAGTGTTGTCTAGAGACTTTGAACACAGCCTTGGGGATGCTCCCACCAGCATCCTCTGGCTGTGATTCCACAGCTGCTGATGCTGGATGTTGGGCACTGTTCGATCGCAGCACGACAGATCTGACTCACATCAGAAATAAGTAAACAATCACATTTCTCTTGAAGTAGTGCTTGAACAAGGGCTGAAAATCATGCCAGCTTTATGCTTTTATTCGGGCTGCACAAGGACATGGAATATCTGATCTGTGTAGTCTGGTATTGCAAAGTTAACCCATCAAAAGTTATTGAACAAATTTGAAACAGCAAAGTCAGTTTACATGGGATCAGCAATTTGCACTGTATGGCTGTGGTATCTTTGTTCCAGTGCTAGAAGTAATGGATTTACTATACCATGACACTTTGGAGAATTCAGACTGTTCAGAAAAATGTGCCCTCTACTAAACCCTCAACAGAAACCTCTGATTCACATCTGTTGTAGCAGATAGTTATGTATTTTATGACATTATCACTTTTCCTTCTGCCACCCGTGCTCCTCAGCTGTCTGCTCCATTTTCTGCCAAGCGCAGACACTGGTGGCAGAGACAGCAGACGAGGAGGTGCTGCACCTCAGCCTCTGCTGCCCTGAGGCTGCATCCCCCTGTGACGCTTGGTGTGGTGGCAAAGCCCACCCTGGGGCAGCTGAGGGGTGGCTGGGGACAGCCAGGCACACACGAGGAGGAATTGCTGACATACCGCACTGCAGCAGCTGTGGGAGGAACACAGACAGACCACAGACAGAGGACTGATAACACCCCCCACTCAGTTGCCTCGCATGAAGGACTGTGATTCAGTGGCCAGTCGTCTTTATGAAGGGCTTTGTGCTAGTCCCACGCAAATACCTACAACATGTCCCACAAGCATTCACTTAAATACAAAAGTAAATTATATTTGCTGTCACTAAACACTTGTTTACCACAAGTATTCCAGGTAACTAGATTACTGGCCAAAGTCATTTGGAGAATATTTTTTGAAAAACAAATATGTTCTAGAAAACCACAGGCTTTCTATGGACAATTCCCCCATGGACATGCGAAGACGACTGCCAAGTAATTCACTGCAAATTATTTGTTCACTCAGCTTTCTGCCATCTATGAAGCAGGAGACAGGAGGGACTACGGGGCATTTTTGCTTTCTCTTCACATCAGATTTCAGGGTAGAGGAAGAGAAACTTGTTGACAAGATTTTATGTTTATTTGCTGAGAAGCAAATTGAAAGCACACTTAAAAAACCCAACAAAAACAGCAACAAAAATAAGGCAAAATCAATCCAGCAGTTGCAACAGAATATTTAGTCTGGAAAAATAAGTGGTGATATGCTCCAGGACTTTTGCTGTTTCCACAGCTTGTCTGTAGGTACACACGCAGTCAGACACAGAGGAGAGACCTAACACCCTAAATAATGGGCCACCGCCTAATATTTCATTCACATGTGTGAGATTAATTGTTCCTTCGTAAGACAAGAGCTTTGCTCAAATTAGATGAGTCCCGTAAATCAGTGTCACCTGGACCATTCCTCTACCTGTTCTGGTCAAGGGCTGTCTCTGTGAAGGATGGCTGCATGAGCATCTCTTCAGTCCTGAGATGGATGGGTGATGTTTTTACACTCCATGCTGTTTTCTTATTTGTCATGATGGCTGTTTTGGTCAGTTAATGACTGCCGTTACAAAAAGAACAGTTTTCTTTCCATTATTATGGCAATCCCACAACAATAATTAATTGTAGGAGGAACTGTTTCTAAACGACTCCATAAAAGCCATACTATAGCATGCCAGCGGCCAAGGTATCTTCCAGATAAGAGGCGAATTTTATGAAAGAGGCTGCCAATACATTGTGGAGTACATTAAAACAAGTACTTTAATTTACTAGGGAATGCAAGCGCCATTTTAAATGCGGAGAAATGCTTAACTGAGTGTTTATTATTAATTAGAACTGACCTAATGATTAACTTTTATAAATAGAGCAAATCCTGCTTAGAGGCAAGCAGTATTACTTACAAATTCTCAAATGCACTTTCCTCTTATCCTCCTTGCTGTGAGTGAAACTAAATATTTACATCACATTTGGGGCCTCTTCTTGGCCCAGTATGTTATTTCTGTCATTGTTATGTTTTGCTCTTGGGGTGGGTCAGCCAGTGCTACAGAAGATAGCTGGTAAATCCAAAATCCAGGTGGTGCAAGCAAATATCATACATGAAGAATTGAAGCTAACCCAAGCAATGAATCTAGCTCAAATATATAGCCAGTTCAGGATGCCCAAAGTGGTATTTACACCATCACCTCTCTGCTTGGTATCCTTGGGTCCAAGAGAAAGTTAAAAGAGGAAGGATGGAAGATGTAACACTGTGTAATAAAAATTGTGATAAAAGCATTTCCCTCCACAGGAAGCCCTAAATTTCTGTGTCAACAGAAGTAAGCAAATAGATATTGTGCAGTCATTTGGCACTTCTGTTTGATGATTTAAAAGATCTCATAAGATCAGGTGAATAATTACCCTTCCCAAATGGAGGAGTTGTGGATAATCATTTCAAAAAGACCTCAATGCTTCAGAAAATCTTAGAAGTGACAGACAATGCTTGCAAACACAAACTCAGTTTTACTAGGGAACAGCCAAATGTCTCTGAATATTAATGGAATGAAGTTCTAACACAGCCTTGAAACAGGAGTATGGGAATGGGGGAATGGGCTGGAAAGAGAGAAGAAAATGACCCAGCTACACTGAAAATCAAGATGAAGAACAAAGTAATATAATACAGGATAGAAAGGCAAATACAGTTCCTAAACACTGAAAATTAGGAACTTCTGAAAACCTTAACCTCATTGTCTTATCCAGGCCAAACATGAAAGTAGTAGCCATAATGGAAAAGCTGCTAATATTAAAGTATAGGCTTAAAATGCTTATTCATTGTACATATCTGCACATTTTACTACTGGAAACCAGGGTATTTGGGGTGTTAGCTTGTTCTGACCACATATATCACTGCTTTGATCAATGCCTCACTTAGGCAAAAAATAAAGCATAAGCGTTGTGAAAATTTCAATATAATCAAATGCGTTAATTCTGTTGGCAGTCTGTTACTTCTCAAGTTCATTGACAGTAACATACTTTGAGACACTCAAACATCTTTATATCTTTAGGCATTTTGAAGAATCAGAGCAGCTGGCATTGGAAAGTCAAACTTGGCTGCATGTTTCATCTACAAATCTTGACCTTTTCTTGAGAAATGGTTCTTTGAGAGGTGCTGAAGTCACCGCCATGGGGAGCATCCAATCTACTTGGGAAGTTATGGAKCCTTCATGCCTTTAAGACTACGCTGAGAATGAGGTTGGTATAGCTGATCTGACCTCTGGGTAGCAGAGTGACTAAGGTGAACTTTCTAGGTTCCCTCCAACTATATTTTCTTTGATGCTACTTCGTGTTTTTAATTTGAAGGCACGCAAGGTAAAAAAATAAACAAAACATCTAATGCAGTGTTTCATGACCTCCATTACTTGATGAATGAAACATTCATAGTTTGTACCTCAAAGCTGTTACTTTTTTGTTGCTTCCACGTGCTGAAAACCTGCTTCAAACTGCAACAAAACTCATAAATTACRTGTTTTCAATTCAAGAAAAAGTCACTAATTTTATCACTCAGATACCAGTGCACACCTTTCTCCTTGTATTGCCATTTTAGACTTTTTTTTTAAAAAGCAGCAGCACAGATAATCCATCTCTTGCCTAATTCGGGGGGAAGCGTGGGGCTGTTGGCCATCCCCCATGTTTTGCAGCAGGGTGTAACGCGGTGCTGCGCTCCCCCGGGGCGGAGGGGCCAGCAGGTGGGACGCAGCCCCACGGCAGAGGGCTGAGAATCGCTGGGGGCTCGCCAGCTCCCCGCTCCCAAACCAGAAACAGGATCCGGGCCCGGGGTTTGGAAGGCATTTCGGAACAGGAAAGGAAATTCGGGTTTCCATCCGTCTGCCCCAGCTGTCAGCCCCGGCGGGTTTAGCCGGGGAGCTGTTGCCATCTAATGGTGGAGAGCGGGCAGTAGCGCAACGCCTTCAAGGGTTTGCAACCGAAACGGGTCCCKGGGAGAGCAGAACCGCTGAGGTAGCCCATGGAGACTCCTTGTTCCTTCTTTAAGACAGAAGTCTGACCTGGAAGCCACCGAAGGACCTGGGAGCCCTTCATTAGCTTCCAGTAATTCTAAAATTTTAACAGAGCAAAGCTCCCCTGAAGTTGGTTGTATCCGTCAGATCGGACAACCTTGTATAACCCACCACTTACACCGTGGGCAGTAACAGTCTCRGGGAAAGACTGCAAGAATATAGTATTTTAGGGACTTTCACACTTAGAAGCTGCATCCAGCAAACTCAGTCAGGCCTCTGGTGAGGACAAAGCTTTTCTAAAGTTACATTAAGGAGTGTGAAACTCTACATGGTTTTTAGTGGGGGATTTTTATTTCCAGCTAAGCTCCTCTTGCAAAAAAACCAAAAGAACAGTAACAAAAGACACCCTATGAAATCGAAAAGGCTGGCTCTCTTGGTCACCCTCTGGGAAGTGTTAACAACAAAGATCACACTACTTAATATTGTTATTTAAAGCTCAGAAGAATCAATCAGAAGCTGAAGAACTTCAAACTGATAAGAATATTAAATGAGTGTCAAACAGAAGACAAAGGGATCCTTTCACTGATGTTTGGTATATGTGCTAGAAACCAAAATCCACTCCTGGTCTTGTTGGGCAAAACACAGAACTATACCTAAGCTAAGGGGAGAGGTTAGAAAAACAGCATAAACACACAGACTCACCAGCATATTTACTCCAGATTTGTATCTAGATTTATGGATTTATATCTGTTTATAGAGTTATATCTAGTACCTTTTTATTTTTTCTTATTGCAGCAATTATACTGGGAGTCAGATTGAGTCCTGTCTACCAAGCATGGAGGAGCTGGGAGCAACGCAGGAACCCCCAGCCTGTCACTATGAAACCCCTCCGTGTGTGCACACAGTGAGGACAGCCTTTCTGCAAGGCAGGTACAGAACTTGCAGCTTGTTGCTGCAGAAGGTCATGGTAGCAGATGTGGTTGCCATCTGAAGAAAAGACCAGGAGATCTCACGAAGACTCAGTAGCTGATATCTCTTGTCCTCTGGGTCACTGCCAGGAATCCTGGCCAGACTGCCTGGACACGTGTGCCTTGGTGCCTGCATGCCGGCCGGATTACGTGGACACAGCAACTTGGATCTTGAGAGTGTGTGGGTGACAGAGTGTGAGTGAGTGAAAACAGTTTTGTTTTAGGTCAGATTCCTCTTTCCCACTTGCAAAGTCTCATGGTTCAGCTTTCCGTATTGCTACTATAATCCTGCAATATTAATTGCTACAGGGGTAGCATATTTGAGCCCACACCCTGAGCGGTAAAGACATAATCTAATATGCCATGAGACTCCTGAATAGAAAGAAAGGGAAAAAAAAAAAAAGGGATATGATTTTGTTCTGCTCTTTTGCCAGCATGAAACAGAGGGAAGTTTCTTTGATACTTCATCTTTAGAGCTACTTGTGGGTCAGATACCAGCTCACTATGAAAGTAGTATAATAAAAAGTATTGTCTAACAATTAGCCAAGAACGAGCCCTGAGCCCGGCTGTTATTGCAGAGAGGGGTGAAGTGCCAGAAACAGGTAACAATTCAATCGCTCTCTATCCAAACAGCTTGCTGGCCCTCAGGATATCAATAAAAGTACCTCTGTCTAAATATATGCAAACACACAAGAAAAAAATTTGTAATTTAATTGTTGCTCCAGGAACTCAGTTACACATTGATTTAAATTTAAAATGCAAGGTTGCAGGTAATGCAAACTTACATGTAAGAACTGCCAGACGGTTTATAGAAAACCAAAGCTGAATATAAAAGAAAACAGTAAAGTTTCCAGAAAATTTTTAAATGTCCTGTAGCTTTCCACAGCAATGCTGGAATTTGTTAGGATTACACAAGACATTGGCAGACTTCAGCACAGAGCATTTTAGTTGAATAACTCTAAACTAGGGGTGCCGAGCCCTCCGCATATTATCCCAAATGATCATTGCCAAGTCACGCTAGAGAGTGGCTCCAGCAAGCCCCCGCCAGGACAACGGCACCGCACATGTCTTGTGGGATCTTTACAAGGGCAAATGCAGGGGAAAACTCTAGGGCTCTATTATGATACTGTGGTTATCAATAAAGCCATATTCGAAGAAAAATCCTGCATTTTGAACTTCAGGTTTTTGAGGCCCTCTCTCTCTGAGATTGATAGCCCCAGGGAAAGCTGCAGCTGGTGGGGGAGGCTGTACATCCCCCATCAGCCTGTGGCCACCGGGAACCAACTTTGGGAGTGCATAGTATGGGATGACGGCAGAGCAGAAATAGTAGGGAAGAGCAYGGCGAGGTGCTTGTGCAGCCACCCTCGCTGGTCTGTGTGTACCACAGGCAGGGATGCAGGGAGAGGGGCCACCTGCCCAGGAACGGTGGGTGACTCTGTGACCTCCCTGGGGCCAGCAAAGGCCCAGGGCTCCCTTAGAAAGCCTGCTGCTGGTAACTCAGCCCAGTGACTTGTAGTTTAAAAAGTTCCTGATATAAAGAATATTATCCTCTACTATTTTTTTGGACCTGTACTAGGACCCTTCCACTATTCACTTCGAAAGCCAGTATGTCAGGACAGGTAACAAGTTGAACTTTCATCTGTGTTTCATCTTTTTTATAAATCTTTAAGGGAAGATTGTAGCTGCAAACCCATGTCACAGTCAGTGCTATACATACCAATACATAAAGCATAAACTGTCTGCACGCTTTGTTTAGGGCTTTTTGCAAATCGCGCGTCCTACGAAACCACCTCAGCTCGCTTGAGATCATAGACTTGCTGTGATGAATACTGCATCCTCTGAGTGACCCGGGATGTTTGGTTTTGTTGGCCAGATGACAATACATGGGAGACAATGAATACCAACCACATTGTATAATGATTTGGTTCAACTATAAGGTTCTCTTTTTTTCTCTTCAGGAGAAGCAGGAAAAAGTTTTTAGACCTTTCACTTTATGGCAAAGACCTGCTGAGTTCAAACTGAAGAGGCATCATAAATTCAGTGAGATGATTCTCTTTTATCCAGCCCACTGGTATACTTGAAATTTTGTAGAGGGAAGAAAATATGTAAAGAACATACAGTCTTTTGAAGAAAATGATCTTTTAGCCCATTTAAAAAATGTTTTTCATTAAAAACCATTGGGGTTTTTTTGTGGTTCCCCCTCACTTTGAATTACACCTTTGATACTAGCCCCTGCTGGGGAATAGCTCTTTTTCATGCAATAACCCAAGATGGAATTTATTCTAAAATGACATCCATAGATGTTATATCCTTTTTGCTGTTATTTCATTATTTACTCTTATCTAATCTGAAAGGTATCAAAAAATGAAACTTGCTGAAGTCCATTCAATTATGCTCAATAGATACTCTTTTGTACTTTAAATAGCATTCCACTTGCATAAAAAGCAGTGTGTCTGTCTATCATCTTTATCTGTTTCTCTGATTCACTTCAATATGTTGAGACATTTACTAAATCTTTCTTCTGAAAAGTTCTTGCGCTCTAGATAATGTGATCTGCCTGTGGGTAMTGTTATGTATTATTTTTATATTACAACAACAGTCAAAATGTGCTAGGTATTTTTCCAAATGTGTCACAGTGATGATTTCTCCAAAACCTGCAGGTTTGGGAAAGTTAATTTGATATCCAAAATGCAAGGCATGCTTGGCAAATGGGACATACCCATCACGGAAGGGGCTCCCCTTGCATTTACAACTTCAGGACCGCTGTTATCCACTCCTGTCAGCAAATTAATCTGCTAGATATTCATAAGAAGCTACCTCAAACCAGCACAAAGTCCACCTGGCAAATTCGTAGACGCTCTCATTCTTTTGAAACATAAATTAATGTAACATTAATCATCTCATTCTTAATAACTCCTCACCAACCTGTTGTCCGATGTTACTCAGCATCTGAAACACTCCTGCACAGAGAAGCAAAGTTAAGTACACCGCACAGGCAAAGCTGGTGACATTGGCATGTCTGTTTTAGAAGATCTCACAGCAGAAATGGACGTTGGTTTAAAAGGATATTCTTGGACCATGAGTTTGGAAGCAAATGGGACATGCCAGTAGCAGACCCATTTACAGTTGGGTGCAAGTGGGCAAGGCAAAACAGTGATAGAAACAAAGTCACAGCACTAGGAGAAAAGCTACAGGCATCCACAGGAAGGAGACCCTACAGTGCAAAGCTGATCCCTCTTGCTGGTGTGTAACTGAAATAAAAAAGGAAAAAGCTGCTATCAATTGTAATTTTTCTGCTTTGAAATACATATTGCCAAAGTAAATACACAGTGAAAGTGCAGTGGAGGAGTGAGGAGCCAAAGGATGGAGGAAAAATTTAAGTATTCTTCAAGGAGACAGGGAACACGGTGCAGGAGATGTAATTATTTGTGCTCCTGGAAAAGTTCCTCTTGTCCTAAGGCGGAGGCTGAATGAGAGACAAGATGGTCTGTTAGAAGACCAGCAGAAGGGATACACTTCCCCATCACTGAAGGTGACAGAGAAAGTAAACTTTTTGACAATGTACAGAGCAGAGATTAAATAAATAAGTGACATTTTTTACTACCTGCAAGAAGTAAGATTCTAGGAGAGATGGCTTATGCCCAATATTTTTCCACGTCTGGCAGATGCCATGGGAAAAACAGAGCACTGCTGTAGATTCAAGATCTATCTCTGAAGAGGCCCCGTTTTCTCAGGCTGCTGCTCGGCTGTGTTTTGCACTGAAGGTGTTTCACCAGAAACTAGAGTTTACTCCTTGTGGTACAGAGAGTAGAAAGGAGTTCACAGTGGCTGCCTTGATTCTGGGGGGCCAGCACAAAGTACAGCCAGTCATAAACAATTTATAGCTATGACCAAAACGAGCTGGATATGTACCTTTCAGACAGTGCAGTTTTAGCTACRAATACTTAATTTGCAAGCTAAATGTAAAGGTATGGACATGCAGGTCAGGCAAATGGGTTCTTGCGTTCCCTTTGTGCCCCTCTTCTCTCCATGCATCCCTACCTAACCCTCAAGGGAGTCAAGGCAACATACCTGGGCAAACTTATGTGTACTTCCCCATGAAGATATATGGGAAAACAAAGCAAATTCCATACCATCCCTTATACATCAATAAGCAGATTTATATCAACTAGAAAACTCCAGTTATGCTTGCCCTAAATCTACACTGCCTTGCACAAAAAAAGTCTATGTTTTCCCTAAATTGCTTTACTTGCCTGTGCACTAGGAAAATGGACTGGTAGGGGAAGTCCCAAATTTATCACCACTTTATAGTTCACAAAGATGGTGTTGACAGGTTTCTCCCCTGCTGGAATGGGCTGAGCGGTCTGCCTACCCTGCCTAGCTAGGCTTTGTGCATTTTCAACCATGTCTCTGGTGTGGAGCACCCACAAATAACAGGTCTCGTTCTTTGACTGAAAGGAGTATAACTGATGGGTGTCCAATGTGCTGCTCTGTGTCTTTATAAAAATAAAATCATAGGAAAGAAAGGTGATACATGTGGTCAGAAGAAGCAAAAGTCCAGGCCGTAACACTACCTTTTCTCCATGCCCCTCATTCACATACATGCACATGCACACACAAACACGAGATATATCTATATATATCTATATATCTCTATCTTTATCTCTCTATATATCTATATCTCCATCTATTTACACATACCTAATTAAACACGTCAACTTAACATGGTCTGTTGATCTAAGGCACATTTGGGAATGCTTGCAGACATTAAAGGGTTACCAACAGATAGGATCCATCCTCTAAAGTTTAGACTTCGCAAAAAAAAAGTTATTCTTTGATAGATTTCTGACTTTTAATTCTCTGAAGCCTATGTCTGAGGAATTATTGTCTCCAGAAATCATTGGAGAAACAGCTTTGTGCTATTACTTGTCCAGAGAATTTGTCCAGGAGAAGATAGTGCATCATCATAAAAAAACCCCAAGAGAATAACGAAATATTCTAGATACATATGAATGCATCAAAATATCTTATTACATCAAAAAATCTGGTCTAGTACACCAGAGACGCTTAATATCATCTAATTTCAGTACTTGTTGCATTAAAATATCAACTGGTTTTAAATAACAAAAAGCTAATCATTGCAAAAAACCCCAAACCCTCATCAAATATATTTTAAGCTGAATGCGTGAAGTGGAGGCGGGGGGAAGAAGTCAGAGAAGTTCAGACAGAAGCTTTGTAGGATCAAACAGAGACCATTTGCTGATCCAGTAGCTCTGTGACCTTCTGGGCTACATCAAACCATGTTCTCCACAGGACAATACTGTAGCAGCTTTCCTTAAAACATGGCTTAAAAATGCTTCTTTTGTTATGAATGACGTGAGAAGGCAGAAGGGGAGAGGAGAGAGAACACAGCCTGAGGCAGAACAACTTTTTCTGCCCAGAGTGTAATACATGCTCCCTGCTTTCAGGTTGGTGAAAAAGGGATAAAAAGTGATAAATCAGAATTGTTGTCCTTACAGTCTCTTTTTGACTTTGACAGAAAGATGGCAAGTTGCATTACAAATAAGTTTCAAAACATTGTTCACATTCCCCTACCCTCCCAGAGAATGATTGGAATAACATATTACACCAGTGATTTACAGGTTAATAACTGTAATAGTTTTTCATCCATGTTAATAAATAGACTGCCTGTATTCAAGTTAATGAAGTATGAGCAGTAATAGCTTTGATTTAACAACGTTATTTCTTAGGAGCATGCACCTTAAGTATAGAGCTTTTTTAATTTTGCCTTGGAAATGATGCATCCACCCAAGGAAAGAAAGAATTTGATTTTTAGCTGGTTAGGAGAAAATCACAGAATAACTATGTCCTTAGAAAGGCTTTTGATGCTGTATTAAATAAATTAAAATAGATTATAGTGAAATTGTCATATTGGGAGTGCATAGATGAGTGAAATACTACTTTTAAATAGTAATTAGCCACTGTTCACTCTTAAAAATATGGAACCGTTCAAGCATTACCTACTAAGGCCCAGTTTTCTTCAAACCTTAATGTTTTGGATAATGGACTGGAGTACTATAATCTGAAAGGTGTCATATACCCTTTTGAAGGACTAAATTAGAATTCAAAGGATCTTGACAAGTTGGAGAAATGGTCTAAAATCTGAAGGAAACAATTAGTACAGGTAGGTGCACATGAGGTTCACGGTGGATTATGGATTAAATGTGAGTCAACAATGTGAGGCTATTGCAAACTGAGAAAAGTTATATGCAACCTATGGGACATGATTATTGTACTCTCCTCACTGCTGGTCAGATCTGAGCTGGTGGTTTTGGCACTGCAACTGAAAGATATGGAGATAACTGGGGAAGGACCCCAAGGAGAGCAGCAAGTATAGAGAGGGTTTAATGTGCACATAAATGAAATGGAAAAGCCATGTCTCATCTAAAAGAGGAGATTGAAAGGTGGTAAACTGTCAACTTTCCAGTGAGGGATAGCACATGCTCAGCTGTTCCTCCTGACCACAGTGGAAAGAAAAAGAAGAAATCTGCTTAATTTGCATCAAAAGCCATTCAAATTAGTCATTAGGAAAAGCTTGTCTACCTGCAAAAATACTGAAGAATATGGGAGGGCATGGAATTTCCCTTTTTAAAATGTTTTCAATAGATATTAAACCATCACTGACAGATGTCTGTCCTTGTCAGTTTGAATTTATCCTTCTGCAGAAGTATAGACCAGATGACCTCTAGAGGTCCCTTCCAGTTCTTCATCTCTGTGAAGCTATAGGGAGCTCTGAGCTAGCAGGCAAAGGAAACAGCAACAGCTACTGAGTAACAGCTCACTTCGTTGAGATTTTTTTTCATCCCTGCCACTGGCATACATCCATGTTCTGAATTTACATGCTGCTGAATTGCGTCCAAATAAGTGTCTACACATAGTTACAAATATGTCCTCTAAGCCAAAATAATTGTTTCTTTTAATATGAATCATCTTGAAGAGCATTTTATTATTATAAATGAGAAAGTTTCTAAAAATATATTATGCCCTATTTGGCATGGTATTATAAAAATACCATGGTATTAGATTTGAAAATGCCCCCTCCATGCCAAGTCTTACCCAAGTTGACTGGTGTATCTGAGGGCAGAATTTGGCCTACTGTAATTAAATCCAAATGTTGCATCAGAGTTTAACTAGTGCAAGACCTTGCTTTTTGGTGTAAAGACAGTGGAAATTTCTATTGTCTTTTTTTCAGTGTTTTTGGACTGCAACAGTGCTTCCATAGGTTTTAACCATACGATGGACACAATTCAAAAGTAATGTATCTGCCCAGCATGAAAGAATAATCATGGGTCAGTGGGATTAGAAAGGCAGAATTTACAGCTAGAACTAGTTTTCCCTCCCTACTTCCTGCTCTCCATGTTTTGAAAGAACAGACCTTGATGCTAGCTGATAGAGAAATACAGCTGAAATGCATTGATAATGCCTAATATGAATTCTGAATCACCACATGTGGACTCATCCACGAGTGCTTATCCATTTCTTGGCTATTACTCTAAAGGTAACTGCTGACCTTACAGCAGCCCACTATCAGTGGAACACGCAGGGCTGGATTCTCCATCTGCTACGTTCATTTTGTGAGTCTTACAGATTGCAAAACAGAATTTTCTTTGGGAAGTTTATCCCATGCTGTTGGAAATTTTACTGGTGTAACACTGGCAGAAGGCTGGCATAGGATAATCACTCCATGTTAGCTAGAAAGAGATTTTTTTGATCAGCATTACAAGAAGGTAAATAGGTGGAGTGAGAAAAGGACAGGGAAGAGATGAAGATATGCGAAGGTAACAATGAAAAGAAAATTTGAAAGAGTGAAGCGTCACTGTGTTTCATTCCCCACTTTGAACTAGTTTGAAGTCCCAAAAATCTCTGCCATTTTAACTTGAAGCGTAATACAGTAATTTAGAATAAGGGATGTCTTTCCCCTTGAGTGTCTTTGTGCTTGAAAAGGAGTCTCTTTTTCAGGATTTAATAGGGCAAACTTACACTGAGTACAAAGAGAAGGGCAGACCCCTTCCATTGTATTATATTTGCTTGTTCCATCAGGAGGGTTGAATCTGCTGAGTGAATGAGGAAATGATCTCTGGGGACCATAGGACTTCTCATCAGAAATTATATTCTAACATCTGCTTGGCATAGTTTTCCCGTGGGCTGTTATTGCCCTTATTGGGGAGTTTTTCACAACCCTGTAGAGAATAAGAATAGGCTTGGTGCTGTTGGTTGAAAGTATACTCCCAGCACTGCCATGGTTTGGGCTTGGCTCAAAAGAATAAGTTTTAATGGGACTGACTTTTGAGAACTGCATCTTTATGTTTGGAAAAGTCTATCTGGAGGCCTTATCCAAGTACTTTTTTTCATGGGGGACAGCTGTTGGAAGCAACCTGGCCCAGGACATGGTTCTGTTTTGTTGGCTTACAAAACCACTTTCCTCAGTACCCAGGATGGGTGGCAAATCAGGTAGAAGACTGTGGGATAAAAGCTGTAAAAGTTATAACATTTGGTCCAGTGTGAGCTAGAATTTTATAAAGGAGTATTATAGGAATTGTTCTTCAAGCTGAAAACCAAATTCTGCTTTCAAAATAGGTGTCAGTTTGGCATTCAAGTGAGCAGCAAACATCATTGTGAATACACTGCAACTGTGAAGACAAAGTCATGTGCTAAATGATAAATAGAGACTATTTACAAAAATTTCTACGGTATATGCAAATTTTCAAAACTGTTCTAGAATTTTATCATAATTTGATTTCATAGCTTGAAAAAAAAGGCTTAGCAAGCCAATTAGGGTATCATTCACCTTGTATACAGCCAAAAATGGTAACTTAGTCATATCTAGAATAGAATAGAAYAGAACAGAACAGAACAGAACAGAACAGAATATTTCAGTTGGAAGGGACCTACAACAATCATCTAGTACAACTGCAAAATCTGACCAAATCCAAAGGCAGCTATTCAAAGTGTTTGCCTTTTCATGGATCACCTCTATGTTTCAGAAACAATCCAGATCATAAAACTTAATTCAAATTTTGCCTTTTTTGATCACTCTTGTATGAAAAATATTTAAATACACATAGCAGAACTAAGGTAGTTGGCCTGGGATATTATTAGATGTACTCATTCATAACAAAGAGAAATAAAAATGTTAAATGATATTGTATATTCCTGTTTCTATTCTGTATTGTTTATGAGAAGGCCAAGTCCTCATTCAAAAAATTTCTCTCAAAAGAACTGATGGGCAAAAGTCGACAGGTAAAAAAAAGGTTGTGTGGGAAAGAAATGAGCCACTCACACTAACAGACTATTAAATCCTTAAAGATAAACAGAGACTGATATCAAAACTGATAAAAGAATCTGATTAGTAGTACAAATACAGCAGCACTTAAGGAATTCAAAAGAATTCCTGAATCCCCTGGATATATGTAAAAGGATATGCCAGGCAATGTAGGGTGTCCGTATCCCATCCATTGAACTAGGAGTGCTAGACGATCGAAGGGGAGAGGAAGTGGAGGAGGATGAGAAGGTTCAGCAGTAGATTATATTAAGACTTGGAAAGATGCCTCCTCTAAGCCATATTAAATACAGAAAAGGTCAACATTTTTGGCATTCAGGCCAAACCTAAATGAGAAGGGTTCAGTACTGTGCAACCCCTGTAATATGCTGTCAGCTCTTTAGCAGATAGAAAAGATGTTATCAGTAGAGGCAAGAATGCAGAGGAATGTTCTTAGAGGCTTAAGGCAGATAAAAGAAAGGAATAAGATGTCACTTTACATTTTTTTTTCCTGAGGTCAAAAAGATCTAGCAAATACACAAATTTTATAAAATAGGTGCCTAAACAGAGAATTTTATTCTGAAGGGAATGAAAAAGAAAAACAAAAGATATCCTTTGAAATAGCTAGTCAGTCCATCAAAACTATTTCTCTCTTGACCTTTCAGTCAGGATGCCAGTGATGTGCAGCATTAGTTGGTATAAATAAATACGTGACTGGCCATGTGATATTCAGGTATGATAGTCTAGTCATAGTAAACAGAGAGGTGGAAAGAAGACACAGAAGAACATAAGACARAATTAACCAAGCCCCGCAGATTTATCCTTCTGTGTAGTCCTAAATGGAAATCATATATTTAAATGGCACCCTTTTGCAAGCCTGGAGATATAAGGCAAAGGTAACACTGTCAGCCCATACCCTTTAGCAGAGCATGTGGAAGTGTCTTGGTTCACAATAACTAAACAAGGCTTACTGAAAGAAGCAGCAATCATTACAGCTGCTTTATTAGGATAATAATCATCCTAATTATAGAAAAAAAATGTATTTTTATATGGTCTAGATAGCACAAAAGTGGCCCAGAGTCTAGAACTATATTTCAGCCACTGTCCTTAAATGGACTGCATAGTAGGTTACAACAGCTAAACCTTTGCTTCTATTTTATTGCCTCAGTCACAAGGTTTTAAGGTCTATTTACACAAGTGGTTTGAGTTATAAAACACACATTATTACTTATAAGTAATTGAAAATAGCCTCCCAGACAAACAGAGATCTGGCCACCTGAACTGTAAGTTTGCCTAGCAAAACTATAATTTGATAGGTGTGCGACAAATGGTAGATATCCGGCACTAATTCTTCTGCATGTCATTTGATACAAAGATGTAAGGAAAACAGTAGCAGAAGTATACACAGTTATTTCGAGTTTAAGTCACTAGGAAAATTATTGGGAAATTGCAAATGTCTCCCATTAACTTTTTAACTTTATTAGTATGTTTTCAATTTAGCTGACAAGCTCCTCCTTTGCAGGTCCTCCAGGAATGTGTAGAAAAATAAGGTACTGGATAAAATGTTTCCATGCAGAATTTGGTTTCAGCTATGCAGTAAAATGTACACACTCGAGGGCAGACTTGGGCTTTTTCCTCTTTAGGCTGGTGGAAACTGGAAACATTAAGAGAAAAAATGCTTTGCTCTCCTAAAGATAGGCTGTTTTAATAATGCACCTTACATACCTAAAGAGAAGCAAGTATGGAAGCTAAAATTTGCAAGAAAAAAGAAAAATATTCACATTAAAAGGGGTAAAGAAATTTCTGAGTCTTCTACCAACAAATGACTCGGGACTTAATCCTGCTGCTGTTGAAGTAAACGCAAACCGTTTAAATCAAATTGGACCTCCTTCTAACACAGGAATAAGGGTAAGTGCATGTGGAGTAACTCAAATAAAACCTATCCCAAAAGTGTGGAATTTTCTGTGGCTACAGAGGATTGTGGCCAACTTTAAGTCATCTTCTGTTTCTGGTAAGCCTGGGTAAAATTTTCAAAGTCAACTGAGTGTCCTTGAAGTCTCACTCCTTGAAGAGACTTAGGCACTTCAGAAACTTTTACTCCATACCTCTTTCCAAACCACTTTTGTGTGTTTGCCTCCAACATATGCCCTTTAAATTGATGCCATGAGTGCACTTTGTACTGGAATGCAGCCAGCAGCCGGCAGTATAAATAGCTGCTCTGCTTAATTACAAAAGGAACGTTGTTTTCTTTTAGACTCCTAGCATCATCAGTATAAAAATCCCATTTCAGAAAATTTCAAATTCTGAACTTTACGTGTTCATTTAGATACTTCCAAATATGTATTCTAGCAGATGAAGTATGAATTTAAGATAAACATAAAAAAACCAGTATTTGTGTTTTCTTTGCTGCAGGGAGTGGCTTTCAGTAAAAACTAGGATAATAGATCTAAATCTCCATAATCAGCATGGTTGCATGTCATGATAGCAATTGTTTTAAGTGAAACTTCCCTTCAACTCCAAAGAAAAAGCCTGCTTTCAAATTTTTGTCATGATATTGCTCTACCCCAGTTAATATTGCCCACCATGAGTATTGCAAGCTGTGCTATAGAAGGCGACCAGCTAACCTTAGAACAGCTTGGAAGGGAAATGCTGCTGTTACTACTTTACAGACAGCTGAACAGAGTCAGAGAACAAGCTAAATCCCTTTATGCTCTCCATCAGATCATATTGAACACCACAGAGTTGACTTTTCTTATTTCCTTAAGTCATGCTCTGGGTAATAGAGTTTTGTGTGTATGTGCACACAGCCCACAACCCCCTAAAACCTAATTAAGATGCTTTCATTGATTAAAAATAAACAGTTTAGGTTTTGACCATTCTAAGCATTTCTCAGTCTACAGGATGAGTAAGACTCGAGCAGGGTTTGGCTAAGCAAGTACAGTTGGCACTAACGTCAACTTTATTCTACACTGTGGCAGTAGATTAACACGGTATCTGCATACCACTAACATCAAGCGGATCTGGGGGCGACAGCCTGTTGCGCAGAGCGTTTCCTGGGTTGAAGCATCCGTCCTGTTTGGAAGTGTTCAGGGCCAAATCCTGCAGCTCTCGCTGAGGCACGGCTCCAGCTGGCTTCATCGGCAGCGTTGCCTGAGTCAGGGCTGCCGGGGCGTTCTTGTCCATGGGAGCATTGCYGCTAGCCCTCGCCTGCCGGAACCCGCAGTAGGCAAATGCCTGTGGTTTTCAGGACCACCTAGGGGGCTCGGCGACAACGGCACTGTTGCAACGTGTGCTATATGCTGCTTTTAATTAGTYGCAGGCACACTTCTTCAAACGAACGTGGCGAAATTTTCCCTCTTGGAAAAACTGCTGAAAAGTTTAGCATTTCAAAACTCTTTGGAGCCTCACTGAACTTCGGCAGAGCACAAGTTTGAAAGGTGTGGTTTTCCTTCAGCATTGCAAATGTCTGAGACAAGGAGACACTGAAGCTTGATTTCCAGACCAATTATTTCCCAGTAAGCATCTGAATGTGTTATTTGAACAAACTTTTTTAGCCTTTTAAAGTTTGCCCACCCATCCCTCAACTGATCTGCTCTTCAAAGCTCCGTGGTTATTTAATACAGTAGCGTTCTGAAGTCATGCCGGCGAAGCAGGGCAGTATGGCTTAGTCACCATATGGTGATCAAAACTGTACTGCGCATGAAGGAACACACACCAGAACCACATTTTCTATTTGAGGTATTCTGTTTCAGAAATCAAACTGTGTCATTGAGCTCAGTCTCCTATCATCAGCACCTAATCTTAAGACAACTACTAAATGGTCTGGACAGCTCTGAACACCAGAGTTGGGGTTACACCATGCTACGCAGCCAGCACCTGGGGACAAGGGTGGCCACGGCGGGTGGCACTGCAGCTCTGGAGTTGAAGTCCTTCAGCAAGTTCTAGGTCTTTTTCACTGGTGAGAAGAGAGCATAATTTGGATCCTTTGGAGATTAGTTGTGCAGGACATGGTTTCTCTAGCCTAAATCACAGACCACTCTTCAAATGTTTTATCTGAGCTATCAATCTGCACTCTCCTTGTAGTCAATAGAGAAAAGAGAAACTTTAGCATGATTTGTCTATGATTTACTTTAAATGACTACTTCATGGGGGCWTTAATCATGCCCTCAGAGTGCCTCCTCTTCCGTAGCGACTATAAAGTCCATGACTAGTTCACATGCTGACAACTAGAAAGCAGTTGTGTGAAGCTGTAAGTGAGGAATACATCCTCTCTGAGTAATCTTTCGAGAATGCCCCATTAAGGAGGCTGGGATGACTAGCTCAGATATTGACACCTACAGTGAAGACATCTATATTTAGCTAGATTAATCTGTTCCATGTTTGGCCACATTCACCACTCTTCCTCATCATCCACCACCCTCACAGCTCCTCCTTCCAGCTTTTTTCCCCACCTCAAAACTCTACCTCCTGCTTAGGAAGCACAGACTACGTATGCACATGATATACTCCTTGCTATCGTTGTCAAAACCTCTTCCTTTCCTCCTCTGTCAGATTTATATCTCAGCTGATCTCTGAATTTAACAAAAGCTCTCCAAGACTTCATCTTTTGTCAGTCTCATTCCACATGGAGTGCCATTTCTTCTACCACTTTGGACTACTTTGGACTGTCATTACCAAGCATTTTCTAGCTATTCAAAATCTTATTTTAACGCTCACTGGGACAAGTCACTTCCAACAGGTGAATAAAATATCTTTTTTTTTGTTATCAGCTCTCAGAGTATACAACCACAGTTGTACCCAAACTGATGCTTTTGCAAGGCTGCCACAAAGAATCACACCACGTAAGTTTTGGTGCCTACAGAAGACTATTCAGATAGGAGAAAAAATCTGATTTTCTGGTCTTTTGACTAGAGGCAGTTTTGTTGCTACCTGTGGTGCCTGAGCTAGAAGAGATGTATTTGAGCCTTTGAGCCCTCCTAGGTTAGACCTTCTTTGCGTAAATATTCAGTACGACACTGAGGACAGAAAAAAGAGCTCTGACAGAAAAAAAAAAAAGGGTGTCTCATTCTTTCTACTAATAGCCAAGTACTATTTTCACTCATGGTTCCTCTCAGTTCAGGGACTGGACACAGCCCTGTAGGAATGGGGAACAGAAAGGGCACTTAGGGTACCACTGTCTGTCTCAGGATGAGTCACAGAGATGGAAAGAAACATCAGCAGAGTGTGACGGGGCATCCTGGGCTTCAGATCCTACCACAGCAGTTACAGGATCTGCACTTTTTCTTTAAAGAAAGGTACTGCTTTTAGTGGGGTGAGGAGGACAACCACCCCACAAAAAAACCCCAGAAGGTCAGTGACCAGAGCTAATACAGCTTTTCTGGCTGTAAGGTATCTCTACAAATGGAGAAAGAAGGAATGATGCTGCTTATATTCATGCCATTGTGTCATGACTTTATCATACTCCCTTATATGATGCATTACAAAAGGCTGCTGAGTAGCTTTTCACAAATGATACACTATGGAGGAAGTTACAATGACTACAATAAAATCAGGAAAGATTTCTATGGAGAAAGGTGAAGTAGCCGTAAATAATAAAGAGAAAATAAAATAATGCATACAATGAGAACTGAAACTTGGAAATAAAAGGTGGGGACACCTTCCTCTAAAATATCAAGCAAATGTATTTCTGACATTTTAGAAAGCCTAGATAACATAATTACACTTACTTATTTGCCTATCCTGGCATTTTAAAATTCTGGTGTGTGCAGGAAGTGACAAAATACCACGAAAGAGCTTATGTCCTAATTTTTCTGGCTGATTGTGATCAGGGAAATACCAGAAATATCATGGGACATTTTTCTTACATTTGCAAACTGAAAAAGTGAAAAAAAAGCAGCTCAACTTCTGCAACTAGTGCTGAGTTAATACCTGTGTTCTGAGATTTCTTAGAGTTGAGTAGACAATTTCCTGATATTATTAATATAGCAAATCAAGATGAGAGATGGCAGATCTAACAGTAAAACGCCAGGGACTGTAAAACAGAAAGTCTGGGTTACTCTTCTTTTCCATCATTGTCTTGCTCTGTGACCTTGTGAAAGGGCACTTTCTCTCTTCAGTTAGCTTTCCCCTTGTGAAACAGGGACAATAACACTTTCCCTCTCGACACAGTGAATATTATTGTGTGTAATGTGCATTCTTTTCATCAAATGCGAGGATACTTGCAAATATTTTGATAAGGAAAAGATAATTCATCTTCTTGATCCCACTCTTGGGTCATTTTATTATTTGACTTGATGGCATTTTTTATGTAAGAAACACTTCTTTTCAAATTGCAGTTTCAGTCATCCTATATGTTTAATGCTTCTGTAGTCATTTATCCCTGACTTTAATTATTGATGTTGTCTAAAACATAAAATTTTAATAATGTCTGACAAAAGCATGAAAAAAGAACTGATTTTAATCTGAAGTCAGTACAACAGGCATTTTTTATACAAGAATCTCTTAGCTGAAATCCCTCAATGAATGATATTTGTGTTCAGAAAACCTGGAGTCCCAGAGCCAAAATAACCTACCATTTGAGATGCAGCAGTCTAGGCTCGTTACTCAGAGAAACAACCACAAGGTGGAGATGTTACAAGCTCTTACTAGCAAAAAYAAAGCATAGTGCCTAATACTGATTTTTCCAGTTTTTACCTAGGGAAAGGATCGTATTTTAAATTACAATTGTCTCTAGTTAACAATTATAGTGCAATAAAAGTAAAGGAAGTCTGTAATAGCAAAATAATTAAAAGGAAGGCCATTTCTATCTTGACCTTGAAATGAGTTCCTTATATTTTATAAAATTTAATGATACTAACTTGATTATTTCTTTCTATGAAGGAACATGATTTATATTAGTGAAATAAATTGTGTATTTGCTAATTATATAGCTAGACTGCAAGTCAGCTTTGCACAGTCATCCAAATATCCCTTAAGACCTTCACATGGCCTTGCAGAAACTATCTTGACTTTAACTGTAGGAGGGAGAGTAGCAGAGAGAGAGTGAGAGCACAAGCTGGAGTGTGCTGTATTTCAGTTCCAATGTATACATCTGTATGAGCGAATGCCACCACCTCTTGCCATATCCGCACCATAGGAACTGTGGGTAAGAACTGTGTCAAGCTCAGGAAACTTTCAAAAGAAGTAAAAGGTAAGATTCACAATCGATCACTTTTGCAAGGATAAGGAAAAGAAAGAAATAATCCTGGCATTTTTATATTCTCTACCCAGTAGTCAGAGCACTATGTAGGCAAGGAAAATGTGCATTCAGTGCCTTTCCTGAAATCTTTAAAGTAGAAATTTGACTACAACATCCTGACCATCCGACCGGTTAGGAAATATTCTTACAAAATGGAAGATATGGATTCTAAACTCTGTTTTGAATAAAAGAGGAAGGTTGTCTAATTATTCTACTGGAATAGGTGTAAAGGAGCAACCATGACCTTCTCCTGACCTACATGATTTTTAACTGCCCTTGTGAATCTAGATCCCAACTTTTAAATTATTCATCTTTGTAATTTTCAGAAACATTGACCTTTCATTGCCCACATTTTTGGCAGTACAACTATCAGAAGAGGTTTATAAGATTGCTCTAGAACACTGGAGTTTCTAGGAATGATAGGGTTTTCTATACCCATAGAATAGTCTACCAATTTCTCTCCCCTTTTGCTCCATTTTCTAAATCCCTGCTTTTTGTATAGGCTATGGGGATATGTCCTGCAGGACTTTCCAAAATGCAACATAATACTGTTGCCAGCAATCTCAAGGTTTGCAAATGCAATAAATGTTTTCTATAGGAGTGGAACTTAATCTGACTTGGAAAAGTATGACCTATTATCCTGAAGGGTTTTTACACCACTATCTTGAGACAATTAAGTTGTACGAGGTATTTTGAGACATGAAAAAAATCTTTGGTGAGTGGTACTGGTGTTATCTACATCTGTTAAATTTAAAACTTCAAAATTATTTAATCTTAGGCATAAGTCATCTGTTCTTTTCCCGGAGATACAATCTGATACAGAAGGAACAAAAAAGTTCAACAATCATCATAGTTCTATGTCTCCATAAAATATGTTACAATGCTATATAACTTGGCTAAAAGTTGTGTATATGTTACACATTCATTACTAAGAATTGTGAATTTATGTACAGCTATAACTTCTGGAGCCAACTTCTATCAAGCTCATCCTGCAAACCAGCAAAAATTATCCCTGTGGAGTTCTCATATTAGAGAAATATTATAGCTGTGTGTTATGGGAAGTAAAGAAATGGAAATTAAAAGAAATTTGCTCCTGTGTTTCACCTATACTATTTGTGCCCCTCCATGTTCTTCCTCTGTAGTAATTAGGTTATCCTGAATTAGGATAATGTGGATGTGTGTTCTATATTATATGTATATATTTATCTCTATAAAAAGTTATTTCCCTGATTCATTTTTCAAAACAACTTTATCATTCTTAGGATGTAAGAATCTTTATATTGCAAGCATGTTGTACAGCTTACAGTTACCCTAACAGTAGTAGTATGTTACCATTGCTAGTATTAAAGCTTAGAAATTCCCCAGACTCACTGACTTCTAATTTAAAATGTGAGATTCTTACTTCTCCTTTATGGTCTCACTGTATACATTGGTTTGACTTTACAAACTGGATAATGAAGATAGAAGAATTGCACAATACCAAAACCAGACTGTAAAATATTAACTTTAGGTGAAACACCCTCCCTTGCAGAAGCCAGAAGACAACTCATATATTGCTTAAGTGTACAGGCTGCAGCTGGCACTCCACACAAGTTCTCTATCAAGCCCCATAAAGAAGCACTTAAGGCTGATCCAGACAAGTAAAGGATGGAAATAAGAAGAGGGTTACTGCAGGAGGAAGAAGCATATTTGCTTTTTCTTCTTTATTTTTTCTGTCAGTCTCCATATCCAGAGCATTTGCGAACACAATGGACCTAGTGGTGTCAATTTTTTCTTATTATCAGTACATAAACCCACAATTACGCATTCATGATGAGTCACTACGCACTTCTGCATGAATAACTGTAGATAGACGTTGTTCTCTGAAAACTGAAAAACGCACCCACAGCTATTTCTAGCCCAGTTAAGGAGGCCCACTGAATATATGTCTATGTGTGTTTAGATCAGCAAAGACCCTTACAAGGCAGCAAATCCTTAAAATCAACAAAAGTGTGAGCTGGTAGCTACTGTAATTGCTAGCAGTGAGTCATGTTAACAGAGAAGTGGTGAAATATGGCCTGTTTTATTATTATTATGAGGGGCTATAGCTAGATTCAACTGAAGAATATAGGGCTCATGGGAAGCCTCATAAACACTGACATAATCAAGTATTGGTTTTAATACAAATTCATAAATTTTTATAGGTGTCGAGTTGTCAGGCAGATAATATATGACCAAACTCTGGATAAAGTATATGGAAAAAAAGCATTCCAGAAGGACTGCAAGTATAACATGATACAGTGCAATGCCACTGAGGACTGCAGCTTTGTTGGGACCACAGCTGGGAGCGAAGGGGTGCACAAAGCGTTCTAGCCGGTGCCTTTGGAGGGCTGGCCTGCCTCCTGAAAGCCTTCTGTACTCAGAGAAAGCTTCCTTGAAACTGTTAACAAAAGCTAGCAGAGAAATATGAGCAGTAAAGGTACCGAGTGTATTTTTCACAGAATTTCTTCTTTTACTAAAGGCAACATTTCCCTTATAAAGAAATAAGAATAGGGATGGATGGGTTGGAAGATTTGCCAAAGGAAGAGATGGGGTCTTTCTCCACTAAGTCAGAAAGCTGGACTTGGTCCAGAGAAGTAGTGTTTTGTGTGCAGCTACTAGTGTTTTGTGTGCAGCTACTAGCTGTGTTTCCCCAGTCACCAGTGAAGTATCATACACTGTGTATGAAACATCCCTTATAAAAGATGTCAGCAGAAGGAGTACAGATTACCTACCTCTCAGCTTTAGGAGCAGGCTCTCTAGCTCCCCAGTCAACACATGCAATGAGTGGGTTGGAGGAAGATTCAAACTGCTGCAGCTCACGCTGGATAATGACTGGGAAAAAAAAGAGCCTGAATGACCACTGCGGCAGCCAGTTTTACCATTGCAGAGTACATAAAGGAAGCATCTAAGAGCACAGATGGCTGCAGCTTCTCCCTGACTTTCACACAGAAGAATGCAAGGCAGGGGCCCCTTCCCTCCTCTGCTCCATCACTGCTCTGCTTCCCTTGTAACCCCTCCTCGATACTGCAGTTTGCTGGCCATTAGCCACTCGCTGCTTCCCTACAGGCAACTACAACTGCAGTTGCAGGAGGGGGGTGTCTTGCCAATTGTGAAATATTATATTCTGACATAATATAATCTCTCCATGTAAAATAAAAATGCATGCAAACAGCAAGCAGAATGGCGAATAAAATGAAAAGATGCAGGGGAGGAGTCTAAGGAGAGAGAAATTCTAGCCTTGTTCAGATCAATGGCAGAATTCCCACTCTCTTCAGTGAGCCAAAATTTCACCCTAGATATTCATAACCCTTTTTAGCTACATTTTAGATAGCTAGTTTGGSAAATTCTACAGTGCTTCATGCTGTGTGTATAACTTCAGGATTTATATTCAATCGATTAGGCTTGGAGCCCTTTTACTTTTGTCACATATCAATTCCAGCCTAAAAATTATTAGTGCATGTGACAAATTACAGTTTTTCCTAAGAAATACTATCTTCTTCGTGCTTAGAAGAGGTAACATAGGTTTTGGGATGGCTACAAACAGTTTAAGATGTTGGTACCCCAGGCTCATCATGAACTTTACACAACCAAGGGCTTCTGTCTTGTCTCGTGTAGTCGATTGCCCTACGCCTGTCCCAGAGCAATGCACTGATTGCCCCCATGTAGCGGGTCCCTGACACGCCGAGACCCTGGATGCTACACGGCAGCATCCACTCCAGCCTTCAGCCTTTGTTGCCTCTTCTTCTGAAGGCACTGTAAAGACCCATTTAAACCCAGAAGTGATGCTGTAACTTCCCTCTGACAACGATTTTACATTTTGATCAACATCAAAAATAGATCTGCCACAGTGACCTGCCCATACACAAACCTCGTCAAGCACCATGACAGTTCAGTGCATCCACCGCATCAAGCTCTGCTGGTGCTCAATGACATTAATAGATACATTTCAGGACAGCACACAGAGAGAGAGGCAGGGATCTCTGGAAGTTATTTGGATCTATACAAATCCCACACTATTAAGTCAAAAGGAAACCAACATTTAGAGATAATTATGCTTCCCGCACACAGAGAGAGAGGCAGGGATCTCTGGAAGCTATTTGGATCTATACAAATCCCACACTGTATTAAGTGAAAAGGAACCCAACTTTTAGAGAAAATGATGCTTCCCACTCTTAGGAAGTTTGGCTGGAAACAGCATCGAGAAGAAAAACTGAGTCAAGTTACCTGATCCATTCTGCAATACATCACGTGCCATGGTGCTGTCTTCAGTACAAAATTACCCTTCATCTCGGACTGGGAATGGTTAGCAGCCTTTGGTAAAACTGAGCAGGAGCAAATAATTCATACATAAGTTTGTGTTCTTTTAATAACTGAGTTTGTTTGATGAATTTGTCTACTTTGGACAGTGCTTTAATCATTTCTTACTTCAGACTCTCTCTGAAACAACCTTATATTTTATACTCTTAAGGAGAGACAACCTTATAATTTATACCAGTTAAATATATATTACAGTACCTTATAGCTAACATAAGCCCTTTGTTTTCCCTCAGAACATTACAGCAAGCCATATTATGAATCAATAAAATCTGCTGCCTTTTCCCCTTGTTCAGCTATATACACTTGGGGCCTGGGGCAGTGCCAAAAAAAATCAACGCATACCAATGGAGGTCATAAAGAAAAAAATCTTGACATCTTCTCCTGCCACTCATTTTAGCATAGTTAGTCTGGCTGGACGCATAATTTACTTTTCAGATAATGTGCTTGTTGATTACTATTGCTCACCTCTCAGCAGATATTTGGGTCAAATTTCCCAGCTCTGTTAGCCGATACTTCTATTGTGTGAATATTTGTTGTGCTACAAAGTATTTATTATAAAAAGGGCATTTTTTTCCCTTCTTAATTTGTCCGGGAGTGAGAATTACGCACTCTGAAGCTCATTCTGCAGGGAAAACAGAAAAAAAAAAGATAGCAATCAACCAAAAGTTTTAACCCTTCATGGATTTCTTATTGAAAGTTCATAAGAAATAGCATCGTTTAGTTTAGGACTAAAGAAGAATCACTCAGGCAAAACATATGTTCCATGCCTAAACTGCAGCATTTATTAAATGTTGCCAACCATAGTTCATAGTGTATGTGCTTATTTTTATGGAGCACCACTCCACAGAAGGCTGTGGTTTTGTAAGCAGACTGTCAACACGAGAAGAATATTCACTTCTGAGTTTCGTTTTCTAGACTGTTTGTACTACTACTCCTCAGAAATTAACCAACTCTGTTCATGTTGGAGACGGTAACAAACCTTGTATTTTCAACAGAAGCTGTTTGAAGGCTTAGCCAAGGATGAAAAACAGTCAAGAAAGCTGGATYTGATCTGAGACCGATTCCTGCATTTCAACACTTCACAAGAAAACACTGAAATTTCAAAGTTTGGCCAAAGTGACTGATTTAACATCCCCTGAAGTCAGAGTCTTACTCTTGAATTCAATAGCATTGGACTCAGCCCATATGCCCTAATTCATATCTGCATCTCTAATTAGAAAAAAAACATTGAAAAGTAAGTTTAAATAKTACTCTGGAAAGGCAGGCACTAAAGTACATCTCTAAATGCTCCTTTGTATCATGGCTGTGATAAGCAAACATAAGAAGAACTTCAGGAAACATGGTAATAACTCTAAAACAATATAATTTACACTTTTACAGTTTGGGGCATTTCTTTTTGGAAAATAAAGCGCAATCATTTTAAGTGTTATAAATTATCAAATCCAGAAACTTCAAAAAAACCTTCTCCCAGCAATGGCCTAACAGGATACTGTAGTTATAATGTCTGGTTTATAGATCTGATTCTGCAACAGAGCTACTAYACAGCTGCTCACATCATGGAGAGGTTACAAATGACCTTACTAAGCACAGATCCTCTGTCACCTTGCCAGCACTTGCTGTATTTTCCTGTGGGTCCAGACCAGTCTTGTCACAGCGATACTCCTCCCATTGACTTTAACAGCATTGGAACAGCTCCACGCTAACAGGAAAAGTACAAGCAGAAGCCGGCCTTATGTTTGTAATACATTTCATTAATATTTCCTTTAAAAAACAAACCCCCATAAAAATGCAGAAAAAGTTCTTTTGATATGGTACGAAATGTCAATAGAATAACTTCATTGCTTCCGTTTGTAAATGTGGTTTGGTGGGTTTTTTTAGACTGTAGTTGCACAAACAGTCCAGGTAGAGGTGAGTGAACAGTTTTTTATAATATTTTCCTGGGTTTTCATTCCCTCCTACCTTCCTTTTGTTAATTTTCCCAGTTGGCCCCATTCCACTGAAGTAGCTATAAATGGGTGCATCCCTCTGCTTCTTTTGGGACTGGACTCAAGCCCTTGAAGCGCAAACCAATATGGACACAGAAAGCCCTGAGCATACAAATACACTGTTTTCTGACCAAATGATAGTGAGCTGCTCACCTTGACAATTCAAAAGGTCGTTTTGAACACGTTGCATTTTTTCTCTTTGCATTTTGTAACACTTGTACACAAGAACGTATGAAAAGCCACAGATGTGGTGCAGCCCTTCTCCCAGCCAAGCAGCAGGGACCCTTCCGGATGCGGGGCCGCTTGAAGGGCTGCCTTCACCACAGCAAAGATGAGGAGCGACATCCCCGAGGCGATGAACGCAGCTCCTTTGTCACYTCTGCAGCCTCCGTGAGACCGACAACCTCTTCTAGGAGAGCTCTTCATGTTTAAAATCTGCGAAAACAATACCATTGAGAGAGGGGTTAAATGCACTTTTCTTTTTTGTCCAGAACAGCTGAGTGTAAAGCAAAACATAGGATTTTAGCAGCTGAAGTGACTGCTGTTGGTCTGCATAACTGTGTGAAGGGTGCCTCGCTGATCTGTTTTGCAAGACGATATTTAGTTAATATACACCTCAGGAGATTGCTCATGGCACCGTGATTACTTTGGAGCTGGCACCACACTACTCATTTCWCACATGCTTGTCTTGCTGCATTCATTGACTAGTCCTCAGACCATGCAACTCCCTCAAGGATATCGCTGTTTTGATAAAAGGCATCTGGTAACAGGGCAATGGCAGGGACTAACCAGGCCAGGATTCTTCTGCGCTGAGAACACCTGCAGATGCCAAAAGCATTCTGGGKTTTTTTAATAAACCAGGACTCAAATGATCACAAGAGATAATTTTCTAATTACACCTAATTCTTACTGCTGATAGAAACAATTCCCACCGAACAGAAAGCACAATGTACAAGTGGATATTGAGCTGTAATTTATCTCCGAATCTTGCCTCTTCTTTTTAAATAAATCATGATTTTTCYGTTAATTAGTCAATGTAGGCTTTTGAATAACAAGTCTCTACATGTATTTGCCATTCTAAATTTGCTGCACCTCATTAAAAAGGTTGAAGAAGCGTAGTCCTTTTTTTCCYCTCCAATTTTCTCTCCAATTGCTGTCAATCTTTACAGCCTCTTGGCACCTGGCTCCTAGCCACACAAGCACCGACTGCAGTTAAACTGACTGAAACATTGCCTTCAAATGAGGGAACAGAAGAAATTGTAGAAAAACCTATTTTGACTTTTGAAAGCTGTGTTTCAAAGAGCTTTGGCTTTGTTTGAAAGAAACAGAAATTCTTGGTTTATTTCAAAAAGTAACAAATTCTGAATCTGTTTTTCTCCCATAATCAAGCATTTGGCCAAACAAATATCATTAGTCCCACCAGGATCCCCATGGCAGTCCCATGAATTAAGACATGTTTGGTATGATCCTTCAAGAGCGGGATCTCATGAAATATTTTTTTTTCCAGATCTTCCTCAGCTACAGCTTTATTGCTATAGGTAGCAATGAGAAAAGTTAACCTCATCCAAGGATGGGTTTTGTGCAACGTCCTTCTGTAAGCTGCCATTGCTGAAGGAAGCTGGGGACAGTCCTGGTGAAGGGAAGCCCACTCTGGGCTGCACAACAACTCGAGTCAGCATGCCCAGATCCCCGGCTGCCCGCTGTCTCCTTGTTTCCTCCCTGCCTCCAAGTGCGCAGGAGAGCTGCTGCTCCCTATCCTTGCTCTCAGCCTGGCGYGCTACTTCTTGCTGTGTTTCTGCAACTGCTGCATTTTGGGGCTGCTGCAAAAGTCTACAGGGGCTTAAAGCCCGATATCAGTAAAACTGTGCTGCTGCCTGTATGAAGCGCAGTATGCCACATATCTTCAAAATACTTACATTTGTCAGATATCCAAATGTCATCGGTTCTAGGAAAGCATTGGTGTGTCTGTCCTCAGGCAGGCAGATGAAAAGTGTCTCATCAACATTACCCTGCTGCCTTGCTGGTCTAGCAGCAGCCAGCCCAGAATAACTGAGACTCTGCGGAAATTACCCACCATTTGATCCTGAAAGTTGAGTATTGTCTTTTGCTATGTGGAAGAATTGGAACATTCAACCTTATTAATCATTCTTTAAAATAAATTTCTAGTGCCAAAAGGTCTTATGGTGGATAACAAAGAATTCATATTGAATAAAATTTAGATGTTTCCAAGAAGAATGAAAACACATGTTCAGACAGGACAAGAAGTGTTCAGACAGGATGAGAAGTAGCATGGTATTTGCACCCTAGCAAATAATTCAGTGCAAACCACTGAGAGAATTCTTGAAATGTATGTGCAAGTTCTACCCCACCGTAACTAATTGCCGCTTCAGAAGACAGTGTTTCTTGGTGCAGGGTATCATTGTGGTAGAAAATAAACTCTGTTTTTCACTACTGATGAAGGTAGGATATATCAGGCTATATTCCAATTCTTCACTCTCTCTGAACAGTACTATTAAGGCTAATCTTTTTACCCAATATCTCTGTTTTCCCTGAAGTCCCCTGTATTGTAAAATAAGAGTTATCCACCTGATTTTAAATTGGCTGTTTACAGGACTGGATTAATTGTGGAAGAGCAAGTTCTTTGCTTAAACTGCCAACATCTGAAGAAGGCCCTGAAGTGAGCTGTCTCAATTCCCCTGGGGCAAGATGGGACCCTTCCTTTCTCAGTTCTTTTCTCGCTGTTTTTGGAAAGGGTGCAACTTGGGCATTGCTTTGCACCACCTTATTGCAGCAGACCCTTGGGGAAAAGGGCTGACAYGGGTGTGGCTGCAAGGATGTGCTTGCCAGATCCTGATGCAGGGAGGTTCAGATGTCTGCAGGTTGGATAACGCCTTGGTCTCCAGGAAGCAGCTCTGCTGTTACCCTGTAACCGCAAAAGGAGCGATCTCGCGTTGCCCTCCTCCGTCAGAGACAGTTCATACACAGAGATGGGAATTTGACTGTAACATTTCAGAAATCCTTAAAAGCAGTTGATATTTCATTTTCTCATCTAGTGCAACAATTATTCTTGAACATACGGGCCAGTCCTATTGTAAATGTTAACTCTTAAAAATCGATCATTTGACTTCAGCAAATTCTTTGTATAGTCAGCTTATTGTAATAATACTTGTCCTAGTCTTTTAACATGACTATGGCCACACACCCTGCACAAAACATTGTCGTACTATTTTTATAAGCTCTTTCTTTTTCGCAGCCAAAGACATTGGCCCTGGTTTGCACTGATAGTTGCGTAGGGCAGAGTGAAAGAAAAACCCTGCCAAGAATCTGCCTGTTTTAGCTCCAAATTTATTTTCATGCCTTGTAAAGCTAAGGATCATTTGAAGACTATCTCCAAAGTCYCAAGAGAGAGGAAAGTGCCTGGTGGCTTGTAAATATAGCCTAGTAAAATAGATGGGATTTTTTTTTACACTGTGTAAACACGTGTACATTGTGCTCAGTTTGCAAATGTGCAGCTGCATACTCACTTGTTTTTTTAAACACTAGTGCTGGTTTACACTGAAATAAGGCTAAGCAGTCAAAAAATTTTCTATGTGGGCTGAAGTTTCTCCCAGAATCTGCTTTAAACCACATGATACAATGCCAGTATGTCTGACAGAACGGTATGGACCATGTTGGCTGCAACACTGTGAGAATAGAGAAAAAATGAATTCAAGACCATCCTGATGATAACAAGGATAAAGCTGTTTAACAATAACCATAAGAGCCACTGGATAAAGCGTAACTGGCTGTAACCTCAGGCCCATGTCACATTACTACGGCCAGAAAATAAAGATCATTTTGTTCCCAGTACTTCTGTGTGTCATAACATTATTAAAGACAGATTGCCTTACTTAAAAAGCACAGGATCCCTAAAAATTGAGTGAAAGGCAAGTCTTTTACCAGTGGGGTACCTACCACTCGCCTCAGAGCTGCTTCTGCCTTCCAGTGGACAGCTCTGGGCCAGAGATGTCCTTGCCAGGCAATCACAGAACAATTGCTTCAGAGACCAAATACATTTACTAAAAAAGTTTCTTGCCCTACAGTAGCCTTTTTACTCTTAAAACCCATGTACTGCCAACAAAGTCAGGGCTAACACAAAAGCCACCTCTGTGTCTCGGGCTGGCTTTTTGGACAAAGTGCTGCACATGTCCTGTGCCCAGTTTGGTCAACTGAAGAACGGACAAGCCTCACGCCTTGCAAATCTCAATGCTAAAGAAGACTTTTTCTCTGGACAAACTGTGCCTTTTCACACCACCCTGCCCTTCCACTGGCACAGCAGCTCCCAGTTCAGAGGCAGCAATGTCACCAGGAACAAGCTCTCCTGGAAAGATTTATTTCCTCTCTGACTCTCCGCAGGGTAATATTGCATTAACCGCATCAGAAAACTCAGCATCTTTAGAAAACCTCACCAAGCACATAAACAATGGCCTTCCAAAGCTGCTTTATGTTACTTCTATAGGAACATAATAAGTCTCCACACTCTGCAGCTATTCGTCGTTTTGCTATACCTAGGACACACTGATACCCTCGGTTAAGACAACTTCATCTAATCTTAATGGGACAGTTACCCTGGTTTTGTGAGTGCCAGCATCCTCACTTCATTCATGCCCTCTTATCAGTTCATGTCATTGTGCTTTGCTTGGCACTTGAGAAGCTTTGAAGGGCAGATTCAGAGTTGACTCTCATTCACCTACTCTTGTATACCTTTTTCCTCTCTCTGAACTGCCAAAATGGAGATCTGGAAAGCGAATTGTTATTTTCATGCACTTGAAAACGAAGCACACACAGGAAACAATTTCTGGGGAAACAGTAATAGGCAAAAACTATCTGAAAGAATGCACTGGACCCCCTCCGGTTTTAAGTTTTCCCAGATGTTGGCCAGGTGTCCTTATCCATACATCACTGAGTGGATTAAAACTCGATTCTGCATACTAGGTATCAAATCACTTGCAGATATCCTCTGTATCATGCAGCACTTCAACATCCACCTGGAAATTCCTCGCAGGAGTGGGTCTGAGTGCTGCTTGCTTCAAGTCCACACCAGGTTCTCACCCTTTTATCTTTCATTACTTTGTCCTTTCTTTAAGAATATCTTCATGAAAATTGTGAAGAATTTTCCAAATGTGTGTTTTCATTTGTCTCTCTCTCCCCTCCTCCAGAAGTTACTTCTTTTGTGTTCGGAGAAGATTCATATTGGAAGGAATGGGAGGAAAAAAATTCTGCCAACACGTTCAGAAGGGGAGTTGGCCTCTCTAGTATTGCAAGTAGCATGAGGATAAAGCAGAGCAGAGCAATGCTCTACAGAAGTCAAAGCTTTCTTGCTCTTCTGCCGTTTTGCAATCATTGCCACCACCTACAACGGAAGCACTGAAGCTCCAGAAAGAAAACTGGGGCGTTTGCAGGGAGTGTTTCGACATCTCAAGTGGTCTTTGCTTTTAAAGTTTGTTTCCTTACTTCTTCTGATCTTAAACTCTCTATAATAGCATATTATTGTAAATAGGCATCATACTAACTTCACTGAAGTTCACCCATCACCACGAGGTCGTTGTTTATCTTTCTCCCTTGCCTTGAACTTGGCTGCTTGCTACAGCTGGTTGAGTCTGAGTGTTGCTGAAATCTCCTTAATGTCTGTTTTGATTTCATATCTGTTACACACCACAGAGTACTACCCAAATATCATCTGTTTMCAAAAACTGTTGCCTCACTTATTGTATCTCTAGGTTTGAATTAGCTGATGCACCATTTGCTGTTCAGTAACTTCTGCAAGTGTCCTCCAGCAGAATGCACATAGCTTGAACAAAATTGGGGGACAAAAAGAACAAACACCTTCTCAAGGCTGCAATTTTACCTTTTGCCAAAACTTGAGCAGCAAGCTGTGAAAAGGCGCTATTCTTCCTGAAGAGAAAGTACAGATTCAGCCTAGAAAGGAACTGCCTTCAATCAATTCAGGTTAATTGGGGAAAAGTAGAAAATAATTCCTAATGAACAGCTAAAGACAATACCAGAGAAAAACTGATTTAAAGGACATTTTTTTAAAGACTTGATCATAAAGACAAAAGTGTCATGGAACACTTGGAACTTTCCATGTTTTTCACAAATACGCTGCACACCTGTGAAACCCATCCTTWTGTGTTTTGGCCATCATTATCTCAGACATTTCAGATGGGTTATTTCACCTGTACAATAGTTCCCAGGTCATGACAGGGTGAGATTTGGGTGCTCTACTATGTGTTCTTAGAATTATATGATGATTACTTTTGCTTCATTTGCAAGACAAAAAAGGGTGCAAAAATCTCTGTTCACTGAAGTTAAAATCCAGAAAGTTACCGGTTTCTTTATGCACAAAGAGCCACCATGTACTTGCACTCCAGATGACTTATTTTAGACGAAAGGCAGCATGAGAGAAAGGACAAATGTCAAAGGCCCCAAGAGGGAGTTCACTTCACACCTTTCTTTTGGGGCAGGCTGCCTCAGCTCTGTCGCGCAGCATACCAAACAAGCAGACTCCATATTTCATTAAAGGACTCAATGTAGACAAAASAAAAGACGACCAAAAATGAACAGAGCCCTGCTGTGTAAGGTATATCTTACACATTGAAAGAGATAGGAGACCTTGCCCCAAAGAGCTCGCAGTCACAAAAGACGCATAGCCACAGAAGTTTCCTTGTAGCATAAAATATCGGATGTTTTTCCAACAGAAAGAAGCAATTTTTCTCAAAAAATATCCCATCTACAACAAAGTTTTCTACCCAGATGTTGTATTAAAAAAAAGAATGCAATCCAGACCTTGTGGAAGAAAATTCCATGAGGTGTTCAGCAGGCAAAAAAATTTCCAGTTACAGCAGTGTTCTGATATCTGTAAATCATCTCTGGCATGTTTTCCTACTAGTTCTTTATGTTCTCAAATCAGCAGTAATGTCCTTATTCTGTCATTTTTGTGAGATACGTTATTCCTTTCACAGCTTTGAACAGTATGTTCTCATATAAAATGTCCTTATAGCTGTACTAAATAGGCCATGAAATATAGAAGTATTGTCTTTTCAGATCAAGTGTTTGTACACTTGATTTACCAATCATGATAGATAGATAGATAGACAGACAGACAGATACATAGRTAGAGCAACATCATTTACTCTATATTTTTCATGATTATCTTATTTTATTCTTGTATGCTGTGGGACTCTACGGACATGTTTCAAGGTACTTCTCACTAAAGAAGCAGTAATGCAAAACGCCACCCTGTCGCATGAGAGGACACTGCAAAAGTCACAGACATTTTATTCTCTGGATTAGAATTCAAAGTGAATGTGTTGTAGACTGCACAGGCATTGGCTAAGGCTTGAGGTCTCTCAGGTAAAACAGCTTGCTTAAAAAAAGTATTTGGCACTAATTTGGACTTTATAAAAATATCCATCAAGTATTTTATGCAAGAATTCCACATGAATTTAGCTTCAGATAATGGAAAATTTTCTAGAAAATCCAAAGTATCTGAAAATGGGTTAAATGTACAACATGGCCTCAGCAGTTCTTAAATGGCCTATATTTCTATAGGATTTTACATCCTGGAAGAGTCCAAAATAATTTTAGAAATTATGGGAAATTCTTGACTCTTTGGCCTGAGGACATTTTTGCCAATGTTATTTAGCATTTAGTCTAGCCACATGCCTAAAGAAACCCCACGTGAAAGCTGGCCATTTGTGAGGTGACACGCATAGAAAAACTCCTCAAGATAATACAAGAATATCATGTCCTGTTGAATAACTAGGAAGAATACAATACTCAATACAATACCCCATAYGGAAATTTGGGTAACACAACAGACAAAATAATCCTGGCAACAGAATTTCTTCTTTTAAATGAAATTATATTCATCTAAATGGATAGAGTCTGGAGGTGTTGGCACCCACTTGCTGAGTGTGCAGGCTGGAAGACTGATTTGATCTTGTAGAGGTGGCCATTAGGTCACTCTCCAACATTTCATAGCCCTGGCAGACTAGTTCATTGAGGTCAGCTGAAAAATGATACCCAAAGAAGTTGCAAATTAGTACAAACACTTCAGGTCGCATTACAGCCAGCTGCCAATGCTGAGTGCAGAGATCCTGTGTGGGATCATTAACCAAGAAGTTTACAAAATTTTCATTAAGCCAGAAAAAAACTAAAGAAACTAATGTTTCCTGGAGAAGTTGATGTTCTGAGTGTAGTTTTGTGACTACCAGACCATTAAAATGACATTGAACAACAGCAGTACTGCATCAACCAGTATCATGATGGAAAAGCAGTCAGCAATTGCATTGGTCATGAGACAGTTCACTCTGCAAATCAACCAAAGCATAGCGTGAACCTGATTAAATTTTAAAATGTAGAACATCAATTTGAAATTTCGCATGAAAGCAGATGCAATCACCTTTATAGCACTTCAGAATCTGATGGAAAGCCTGTTTTCCCATGGTCTCAAATAGGAGTACTTGAAAAAAAAAAAAAAAAAGGTGAAACTTCATTTGACATCCAAAACATGTTCAGATGGGGGGTTTGGTTTTCCAATTTAAGAATTTTCTGAGGGGTTATCCAAGGCTAGTACTGGCCATCCTGAATCACCGTCTCAGCCTCAGGCTCTGTTAGGCTCCAGCTACAAAACATCTTGGGAACTGCCTCCCTTCAACACCGACTAGACACAGCGCCATGGAGGCCAGAGACCTCCTTCCCCCCCATAACCCCCTTTTCTGCCTCTTTCTGACTCTATTCACTAGAGAATATATATATATATAACCATCTGATGAATGATAGCTTTTATCCTACTACCAGATCCAGAGGTTATTGGGATCCTGCCTGCAACTAATAACTAAAAGGGTATTTTCTAAAAATGAAGAGGGCCTCATGTGGCAGAGTCACAGTCTGGAGCATTAGCAGGTACCAGAGCACAAGAGCTATCTTTTGCTGCTATGAAAGGTTCTGGCCCATGCATACCTACACTGGTACTATATATTATTTTGTTGCTTTTCCTTTGCATGTGAAACTCCGTTTACTTTACAGCCATGCAAGCTGCAACAAAGCTCTGCTCATATAATAATCCAGCTGCATCCCACTATGACAGTAATCCAAAAATCTAAGACCTCAAAACTTCATCAGCCCTTGCCAGATTTTCCCTCGCCCTTCCTGGGTTAGTACTGCAGCCAGTTAAAACCACACTGAAATTACCTTTTAAACATGCCTTTAGGCACAGAGCTAAAGCAAAGGTTTGGCAAAGCTCATCCCATTCTTAATGCTCTAATGCCGTATTATTACTACTCACTGAAAAGCTTAATGCATTTAAACTCAACCATGATGCCAAAATACACTGATGGTATTTAAGAGTTTGCCATATAATTTGAACTGATTGCATATTTATTGTTGAAGCACTCTCAAACCGTAAAGCCTTCTGGTTTCCTCAGAAGCACTTATCCCTCTCACGCTTTGATAGTCTCTTCCTACACAATTGTTATTCACAGCAGGCTTCAGGGAATTCTTTATTTAATAGAGAATATTTACATTTCTTCCACCTTCCATCACTAAAGTTTTATTTCTGGGGTTCAGAGATTTTTCTGCTAAAAAAGTAACAACAATCTGCTGCAGCAAAAGATCTCAGATTCTTCTGTTTCAACACACTTCACCCCTGGCATGCCCCAAGGAGAAGAGGTGCAAAACCACATTTTGGGATGTGTCTATACACGCACTGCTAAGAGATGATCCCCTTTCTTTGTGAAAGCTGTTAAGAACAGCGTGAGCTGCAACAAATATGTTCTAGGGATACTTCTTTTGCGAATGCCATTTTTAATTTGAAAAATAGATACTGAGAAACTGGCTAACTGTCAACCGCCAGGCATTCTTTAAAAAAAAACCACCAAATATCTGAAATAGAAAGGTGCATGTTCACACAAGATGAGAACAGGCAACAGAAGTCTTGGTATTTGTGTGAATAAAATTTTTTAGCACATTTAACATTTTGCTTAAGCTCCTCTTTGTCCTCATTTTGATACATATTTTGCACTTCTGAGGCAAATTCACAGTTGCTAGCAAAGAGTGCAATCACATAAAGATACACTTCTTGCTGCAATTATAATAGATTAAATACTGATAAATACCAGCTACACCCTCAAACTACACTTGGGTAGCGTCCAGTGACTGCAGGTCCTTGCAAACCACTCAGTAGCATCTTCCTAGTTGACCCAGTCTCTCACAAAAGTGCTCCCCTATTCTCCCCTAGTTTCTCCCTTTATTTTCTGATATGCCTACATATATCCCAGAACATCCAAGAACTGCTGACTACTGGATGCCTTTTCCCCATCTACTTTCAGGAAAGGCTTCCTTTCACTAAATTATTCTACTAGCTCATCTACTTGAAATACCCCAAAGTAACCTAACTTGAAATAACATCGAAACACAGCAGTGCCTTATATCACGGACGTGAAAATAACTCTACTACGGCAAAGACAGACATGTTCAATAATATATCTTCTTTGCTCGCTCAGAAAGGCCTCCATTTGGCAGTGTGTTGAAGGAGAGAGATATGGTTTGCAGTCAGTGAGAACAAGATCAGRTCTCAAGTGCCCACTGTCAGTTCACCCAGAGGTAAATCGCAGAAGGGAAAAGTGCGCTTTGTTACGCTAAAGCTCTCCAGCTGGCCTCCRTGAAGGAAGACCAAGAGAAGCATTTGACCCTCTGTGTATTTAAAAGGATCTGTGCCAGGAAAAAAAAAAAAAGAGCCCACACACAGTCCGCAAATTTATCAAGTAAGTATCTTTCAAGAAATTAGAAACAGTGAGTCTTTCTTGGGCGACAACTGTGTCTATGTTGCAAATCATCTCTTCCACAACAAAATATGACGAAGAATTTGCATTTCTTTTTATTTTTCCTTCCCTTTCAGGCTTGTAGTTCTGTTTGTGCCCTGCAAATGGCCAGCTCACAAGCAGCCACAAAGTCACCAAATCAGGTTTTGCTAACTGAGTTTATTTTTCTTTAAAACTATTAATCAAGCAGACTATACTATGCATGCGAAGTTCTTTATGATGTGCCTTGTGCAAAAGTGAGATTATGAAAGAGTTAAAAACCGAGGCCTTTAATTTCTCTGGATATTCCACTAATGGTGAAGTAAAATACATCTGCAGGCTAAATGGGAGGTACTTTTAGCTTGGAAGAGGATAGTGCTACTGAGGATATGCGAGGCAYGAAAAGAAACAAGACAGAAACCAAAATGTACTGAATCATGCTCATCAATTAAAGAGTACAGCACTGCCACCCAAATGGAGGGGAGCAGGAATCCACAAAACTCTCTGCTTCCACCACATCCAAACAGGCGTATTTCACAATGAAAGCTTCTGTAGGGATCTGCAGTGAATCTGGAGCCACCCACGTATCGGGTATTTTGTTTGTTTTAAACTGACATGTTCCTTTCCTGGGCTGATAAATGAATGGGAGGTGGAAGTGAAAGGGAATAAATAAATCTCACATGTAGAAATAAATACATTTTCCCTCTTCATAGCATCAGGAAGAAAGCCCTTGCCAAACTCTGTGAAAAGTAGGATGGCAACTGTGTGTCATTTTATCATCTCTGAAGCTGATGGAGATGATGTTACTTGGAAAAATAAATCAACTTTGTCACAAAGCCTCTTTCAGCTTGATTTCTTGGCATTATATTAGCCAATACAAATGAACTTATGGTATCGATGTTCGAAAGTCAGAGGCCAAGAGCTACAAGAACAGCCAAGAGATAGTATTTCTTTAACATCTGGAAGTAAGGAAATACACTTTTTCTTGAGTGGCTTTTATCAGACAGAATTGTTACTTGTGTCCCTCTTCCCACCCAGATGCCCCACTCTGCTGAATGCCTCTAGTATTATATAGCTTTCTAATCTCCTCCTTCACGTCCACGAAGGGCTCACATCTTCCTGCTCTCAACAAGGCAAGAGGTAGCCATCTACCCCTTAGACCCTTAGAGCCAGAGACCAGATGTGGTTAAAACCAAATGTTGGCCTGCAGTCCTTGGGGAAACAGGTGGGGCAGGTAGCTGGGAATCTCAGCATCTTCCATGCCTGGAAGGAGATTTTTACTGACTCCTCAGTGAGGCAACTTTGAGCCTAGTGAAAAGATGTCGTCCAAACAGCAAAAGCACACCGTGGATGGGTCCTCACACATGGGAACAGAGCCCATCTCCCTGGATCTTACAGCAGGAGCTGCTGCTCTCCGAGCTGGCTAACTCAGCCCCGGTAAACCTTCTGCCATGAGCTCAACCAATTCTGTATTTTCCTTAACAGAGAGAGAAAATTACATTGGACAAGCTTGTTAGTACATTTGATTTTAAATGGTTTATCTGGGCAAGGACTGAAGAAAAGATTATGGATTTGGCCCATTTTCATGATATTGTGATGATGACCGTATCATCATAAGTTTACTAGGCTATTTTCTGCACTCAATGTGCTTAATAAATTCCTCCCTCAGTGACTACCAATTCACATCCTATTTTTTAAGTTTCTTTTCCTTTGACAGATTTTCATGAAAAGCAAGGCATACCAACCTTTCCCTGAGAGGATTTTTATTCCTATTTCTTTACCTTCAGAACACTCTACACAGTGTTTTGAGTTTCAGTGAATCATAAGAAAAGGAAGGATGGGATCTGACATCTGGAAATGATTACGAAAACTTATTGTACTGCATAAATATGCTTCTTTTTTTCCCTGCTAATTCTAACACAAAGCAGTGATATTGAAACAGATGCCAGACTAAACAGTGGAGAAAACAATGCAAACATGAACTTTGCCACCAGCAACCTAAGTACTCAGCTTGATCATAAAGGAAAGCACGAGCTGGAGCGTACGAATATTCTGAAGTGGGTGAAATGGTCTGCTAGGGAAAGCAGAGTGAAGTTTAGGTAGGTTTTTTTTTGTTAACATAAGCAAAATTTGATATCACTGAAAACTAGCTGGACTTAAGCTGCTGAAGTGTGAAATCACAGCAGAAAGATTTAGTTTCTAAAAAAGCTCTAGGAAAACATGCATCTCTAGCACTGAGGAAGTCAGAAGGAAATCAGCTACAAAGAATGTCTGCTCTATTTCCTCTGAGACAAAGGTATTTCTCCAGAAAAGGGGAAACAATCGCAGCTTGCCTTGGGCCCCAGCTCCCTCAGCCAGCTCTTTTTTGGGTTTTGTAATTTTCCTTTTTGTTGTTGTTGTTGGGTTTTGAGTGATCTGGCACCACTATCAGTCTCCTTTTTAAAATATTTTTCTTGTTCAAATAATCACTGATTCTACATTTAGCTGGTAATATGACATTGGACTGCTTGACCTTATTGAAAAATTTTCCTGTGTCCTGCAAATTCAAGTAACTTTTTGTGTAGATTTATCTGACTCATTTATTCTTGCTTCAATCAAAAACAAATTACCAAGAATATCAACACCCTTCTAATGCTGACCACGCAGCGGCCTGAAGCACAGACCGGGATTCACAGTATTCGGTACAAACAGGTGCTCACCCCGAAGTCTTTACAATCATTGCATGTAGGTGGGAACGCACAGAGAGGCTGAGGAGAGAAAAGCTACGCTAAAGATCTACCCAGGGTACAATCAGTTTACCAGGTAGGCAGTTAAAAGCACAGGGCTTTTAGACACTCCCTCCATTTGACATCTGATTTTTGTTCACACTAAGTAAATTAATGGACCTTCATCTTACTGTCCCTCTTACCGGTACAGAGGTGTAGGCACAGCTGGCAAGCAGAAGGCTGGATCTGCACTTCTGATTTTCCCTTCAGCCTCTTTCTCCTCAGCCTCCTTCTCCATCTCCAGACTCCTGCCACTGCCCTGCACCCCCCTCAGCCCTGTAACCCCAGGGGACTTGCTGCTGCCCCAAAACTGTGGAGAGCCCTAGTAAAATAAGTTTACCACTATTTATTAACTGGGGCTGTGCTTCTAGCTGTGGCACACCTCATTTGTAACGCTGGCATACTTCCATCACGATACCCATCTCCTTAGTGGCAAACCAGGGCTAAAGGGGGAAGACTAAGCAACAGGTTCCTGTCCTGTTCAGTATCTGGTCCTCAGCATCAGGATGCAGCTGCTGGGTAACCAGCAAACACAAGACCCCCTCCTACCCATCTCTGTGTGACATCTGCACAGCAGCCCTCTATAATCTCCTTTGCCTGTGCCCCACAGGAGAGACCACATACACAAGATCTCTAGACTTTGTCCATGCCTTTCACATAATCAGAAGCTGGACCTGCAATTCTACCCATCATATTTAGTTTTATGCACGGACTGAGGAGTTATTAGTGACTGGTAGGCGTAGAGTACTCTAAGTCAGCTGACATAAGAGTAGTCTATAGATCATATGTATTAGGGTATAGGATATCTGGATATTTAAAGTATTGATGTTAATCACACGCATGTTACAAATACCAGGTGGCTACTGACCTTATAAACCATAAAAATTATGCCTCAGCTATTTATCACCTGAAATCCCTAGGATGTGATGTTATTCAATTTGTTATTCTATGTTTCACTGAAATGCCAGAATGAGAGAATTCTCTGAAACGGTATAAAAAGTAGCAGATTATGAAAGCATAAGAAGGCTATGAAAGTATAACTTTTCACTCTTGCTCCACTGCATTTTTCCAGTGTAGAAGGGAGTATCTAAACTTTGGAAATTCTTGTGGAAAGAGATGACACTGGTAAATAGACATGAAACAGCTCAGGAAATTGCTTGGCTGGGAGATGGCTATACGCTGAAGTCGCACAAGCTATATCCCAGACTGTCTTTGTTAGCCATGGCCAAGTACAGCCTCAAGTCATCAGCCCAACCTGCCTTGAGTTCCTACTGCTTGGTGGGGCATGGTTCAAGGTCAAGCTACTCCCCATGTGGGGCTTGATTTTTCCTGCCTGAGAAAACACAGTTGATTTGCCTGCGGCCAAGCCGAAACATGAGCCAGTAACAGGAAGCGAGGATGGTGGGAGAGCTTGGACTCATGCCACGAGCCAACGTGTAATTAGGCACAAATAGCACCACGTCAGAAAGCACTGCTGGAACCAACAAGTCAGCTCTGGCTGAAACCAACAGCCGCTTAGGTGTTATCAGGCAGTTATCTAGGCAGGTATTTTAACTGGAATCACATTATCATCTGACTTTTAATGCTGCATAAGGGAGGGGGCTGATTCCTTTTCTTTACAAATCTTTGGATATGACTGAATGAGACCCAGAAATGAGCAGGTTCTCAGATGTTTCACCCTTAATATACTGGCCCAAACCAGCAGGAATAGCTTGGAGACAAGTTGCTTAATCTGGTTGGTCAAATATCCCTGAGTGCTGTATTGCTTTCATTGATCTGATCACAGAGAGGAGTTCCAGTGGGAATTTTCAACAATTAAGTGCTCAAAAAATATGTTTTGAAATTGCTACTCAGCCTCTTTAGATTTCCAGCAAAGTCCCGCAACCACTCAACTGCCAGAACTTTTGCATACATGCTTTTCTATTCCTGATGGCTTATGGATACCAGTTCTGCTATTGGCATCCAGGTGCCTGAATGGCCCACTGTCCAGTTAATGTCTTGGAGCTAGAGAGTATCTGGAGCTTCTGCCTTAAAGGGATGAATGAATTTTCAAACACGAGCAAGCTAAGTACATGACCCTGAACAAGAAGGATGAATGGGCTTGGACAGACATCTCAGGCTGAGCCCAATAAGAGCCATAGCTGAATGGGAAACAGATCGGTAAGGAGAAAGAAAAAGAATGACATACACTGAGCAACGTGTGAAAGAAGAGGAACACCGATGGGTGAGTAAGGAGGACAAAAAACAGAAAGCACAACACAAAGAAGGAAATTAAATTGGGACAAGAGGTGGCCAATATGCTCCCAGACCACCACTGCAAAGACAAAACCTAACCCCAGAAAGGGCAGAGCAAATCTGAAGGAAAAGGTGGGTCAGCAGGAGTGGGGGAAAGCAAGCAAACGGAATCTTTAAAGCTTCACAGCAAATTGTGGTCTTGTACTCCAATGAACTGTAAGACAAACCTTGTCCCTGAACGCTGCTAGCACTTGAAACAAGTTTTAACCACCGCCCCACAAAACCAAACAGAGCAGCTCCCCTAGATCAGAAGCAATGGAGAACTCCTCCTGACTCCAAGCCCACAGTTTGCTGGTTCTGTTCAGTCCTAAAAAACCCTTGCCGAACATACCGAACATCTGCTTTGAGACATTTCAGGCACAAGTAGCAGGTCTGAAGCGTAGTCCAAAGTCTGTGGTCCCTTAGGAACAACTCTTTTGTCTGCAAGCCTCTCGATCAGACACCTGCAGGGCTCTCCAACATAGGCAGTCCAAGCCCGGGCGGAAAGCTTTTCTCCTACATATTGGCTTTTAAACATGCAAGCTTTATAATTCAAGCGCAGAAAACTACTACCAGCCTAATCATAGCTGATGCTACTGTGAAGTGCAGCATCTGGTAAACAAATTCCAGCTCCTTAAGGGTATCTTGATAAGACTAGTGGCACCACGCATGCCTGTCCTCTGGGGTCTGTATATTCACTGCTTAGCAGAGGCAATTTCAAAAGCATGTTGATAAATTGGAGAGGCTGCAAACGTGATTCGAGTGCTGGGGAAAACACAATATAGCAAGAGCTGGCGAGTTCAAGCTATGCAGGTTATCAAACAAAAAAAGTGAAAGACAAGCTGATTGTCACATAAAAACTGTCAGAAAAGACAACACCAGGGATTCAAGGGCTCTTCACTTCAAAGGGGAGAATGATTGAGACCTGTATGCTGCCACTGGAGCCAGACAAAAATCTAATTAGATTGCAGGAGCACATTTTAATTGTGATGGTGATTAACTACTGTGGCAAAACTTCAAAGGAAGTGGTGAGTTTCCCACCTCTTGCTATTTGTCATATCAAGGGTAGATGCTTTTCTGGGGAAGATAATTTCAGCAAGCAAATGAGAAGCTCAGTGCAGGTCTGAGTGAAACTCTGCAGCCTGTGCCATACAAAAGATCAGGCTAGATGATCTAATGGTCCCTTTTGGCCTCAAAAACCTGTCTGTGGATCTAAGAATCCCTTCCCTCASCTCCGGTCGCTCTGTGCACGAAGAGAAGAGAAATTCCAGCACCCGCCGCAAACAGTATCAGCGTTCGCACAGCAGCACTAACACCACTGCCGTATCACTTGCACCGTGCACCCAGGGCAGCCGTTAACAACATAAACTCTGCCTGCAGACTCCCTTTCCCACCCAGGCCAGTAGGTAAGTACATCGCACAGGAGCCCGCTGCCAACCCCTGGGAGCTGTGAGGGCCTACAGCTAACAGGGCGCTCCATCCGGAGACCCCCTGGCCGTTAATCCACACCATCGAGAGAGCTCACYGGATGAAAGCAGTGATAAGCACGCGTATAAATCCTTCAAACTAACCTCAAAGTAGTGCAAAGCCAGTGCCCGAATACGCGGACACGAGACCCAGGGTAAAAACTGGAGAGAGGTCGTTCTGAGCTCTGATTATTAGCTTGGAACCCCTCTTTTCTGATTTGTAAAAACAGACTCTTGATACCTAAAAATCACAAGAAAGAACCGGTGGGATCGTCCTTTCCGGAAAGAAAGCCATCCCGCTCCCGGCGGGAGCTCGGCCCAGCTGACGAGACGGGCGCCCGCACGCAGCCGGCGGGGCGGGAGAGCCCGGCGCGGCCCAGACGCCGGACGCCCCTTTCCCGCCGCGGGGCTGCTGCGGGGCCGGCCGCC
>JAYKAV010002453.1:458316-570333 GCA_035582835.1 Phoebastria nigripes | reverse complement strand
GGGTGAGGCGTTGGCGGCCCGGCACCCCCCGCAGCGCCGCCTGGCCGTCCCGCGCTGCTGGAGGGCGCCGAGGCCGCGGCTGGCGGGGCGGGCGCGGGGCTCAGCGCCTTCCTCCTCGAGTAAACAGGTTACTCAGTGGCTGTGGGCACTGAGCGGGCACCTGCTTCTTTCCGGGATCAAGACCTTAATTCAGAAACAAATAAGAAAACAATGATGGGAGGAGGGCAGTGAAGTTGTTTGCTCAGGAGGTGTATAAAACCTGAACCACAAATTCAACCGAAGAGCTGAAACCGAAGTTTTTTTTCACTGAAAGCAAAAGTAGAGTCCATGGAAGTCATGGGGTAGCAGAAGYCAACGAGGTGTCTCCGGTTAAATCACTCTTGTGACATTTCAAAGTGATTCAAGATATGAATGCATTAAGCTCATGAGGCGTTTGCTGTTGCTTTATATTTGCACGTGTATATATGGGAGGAAAGGTTCCTGTGAGGAAAGCAACCGTGACGCACACCAAGATTTATGTTCGTGGAGAATATCCATGGGGAAACAAAAGTTGTAAATGTCTAATTCTTCGGYTTAGTAACTAGTATGTTTTAGGAATTTACTATCCTTGTAAACTCGGAGGATTTGGAGCTTTCGTAAAACAACTGTTTGGTGAGCCAGACCTGCTGTCTGTGTCACACTGAATTTATGTGCTAACTGTCATTTCTGATCCCATAAATGCCAGTTCCAAAGTGCTTGCAAAACTCTGTGGTTTTGCTCTGCTCACTCTGAACTCAGAAAACGCGCTGTTTTAGTATAACATTAAATTCAGCCTTTAATTTTAGCGCACGCTGATAACTAGGCAGACATACTGTGGCAATGAAAATTTGCAGCAGAAACATCCATCGCCTTCCAAAGCACTCAGCTGATTTCCAGAATTTGTACTTGATATATGGCAACACTTCAAGACACAAGCGACATGACACAGTAGTGATGGAAACATCTTAATTGCTCAGAAGATGAAGTTTGGCCTCTCTCTCTTTTTTCCCCATGCTGTGACTTTTGTATTTATTAAGAACAAACTATCAGGAAATTAATTTTAAATTTAAAATTACTGTGCACTCAATACCTATTACTGCAAAACCCAGTCGTTAGACTACTCACTGTTCCCCAGCTAGGCAAAGTGAGGTCTCTTTGCCATTGCCATTTTTCTTGTGCAGTCAAATCCACACCTTCCTCCATATATGCTGCCTGGCTCTTTTTCCGTCATTGGTAAAAAGCTGCAGGAGAATTGACTCAATTCTTTTATCTTAGGGTCCCTTATTTTCTTCAAATACATTTTTTCTTCATCCAAAAAAGAAGATACCACAAGATTTGGACGAGGATCTTGAGGGGATAAGAATCAGGAAGATGTTTTGCTTCTTACTTCATTTTCTTGTATTATATCACTAAAGGTTGGTATCTTTTATGGCAAGTTTATGATCATCAAAATAATTCCTTTTAATGAATAGTTTCTGATAGATGACAAGTTACATTCCCTGTGCTTGAAAGAGAAATGACAACAAATAATTATCTTTAGATGATAATTCAACAGGAAAGAGCTGTACTTCAACACCATGTGTAATTTTTTTTTTAGATTTGTTTGTTATTTATTCCCTCTGACTGCAGTTTATGCGGAATAAAGGACTACATACAATATTTTCTAAATGAGTGGCTTCTTTAGTTTTTCTGGTATTGATTGTAGATGCAACATCATGAATGAACAAAACAAAAAAACCCCACTTATTTTAAACAGTCTGAAGAGCCCTTCAGACTAACTATTGCTGCTACCTACTCACTGTCCCTTTGATACTGAAACAGTTAAAAATGTATGAAATAGATTGACTGGGCCAAATTGGTCCCTGGTGCAATTCTATGGAGTATATCAGGGATGAATTTAGCATCATTTCGTCAGCATTATAAAAGCTACATTCAGTCATTAGCCAGTTGATAAATTATTCAGGAGATTTTCTTCCATGCAGCCCATTAGGGACAAAGAAAATCCTTTTTCAATCAGTCATTGTCTCCTCTTTATTTTTGGTACTAATTTAAAAAAACACACTGCGTTAGCAAGTGATTAATAACATAGGCAGGCAGTCGTCAATGGAGCATCGCTCCTCTGCGTGCATGCGTAGGTGCAGCTAGAGCCTGTCCCACATCCCACACCATACACAAGCAGCTCGGGGCTGAAAGTCAGACAGCCTAGCGTGTGCCCTCATTTACCAACTCTGCCTCCCAGCAAAGTTTCACCCCACGTAAGCCGTGGAGTAGCCCCGCGGTGCCCAGCTGCTGCGCCCCTAACTGCTCGCTCAGCTCTGGCGTCCTCTTTGGGGCTGCCAAAGTGCTAATTAATGCTGCTCCTGATGGGGAGCTCTGGTGAGCACAGATGTCTGCGGCAGCAAATCCGCACATGCCAAAAGCGATAACTTTCCGTTACTACTGACAGAGGCCAGGACTAAAGATGTGCAATGAAAACAAAAATGAAGCTTGCATCATTGTGCATCCATCCGCTCAGCTACCCCCCAGCCTGTCATTATACTTTTTATCAGTGCTCATGACGAGCTTTTTCTATTACAGAGTTTGTGAAGTGATCAAGCACCGGCCACTGAGCATGGCACACCGGGTTTTGTTGACGGTGAGGAGTGTGTCATTGCCACAGAATAGCTACACTAGTCACTATGGGCCATGCCCGTTAAAAGCACTCAGACGTGCGGCTTTGAGTTCAGGAGCCAAAGTCCCACGTTGCTGATTCTCCTGCTTCCCAAACTCTACAAATAGCCATATTCTCTCAGCACCAGTTTCTGGCTGCAATGTCCAACAGAAGTACCCAAGGCCTGATTCCTTAGCTTGTTGAAGCCCTGTTGCACATCCAAATGCTTTTGGGATTCCCACCGGGACAATTATGCCTGTTTCCTTGTTATGCATGTTCTGAGAATAGCCAGTGAACACAGTATACATCCGGGAGAGGAGAAGAGGGTGTTTTTCCAATTCCTCCCTCTCCAGCTATCAACTCTTGAATGACTACAGCATTCAACTAAGCTGAGGGAGATCTCAGCTAAAATCCCTCTTCCACCAGCTCTTTCAGAACAGGACATCAAACTTCGATCTCCCATTTAAGAGAGAAATGCCTCTCCCTCTGCATCAGTCTGTGGTGAACCACTGTTAAACTCTTTGCTGAATATTTTTTGGTTTTAGACATTTTTTAGATACAAATCAGAGGATGGTCAGGGATTGAGGTCTCCCAGCTGAATGTCCTGGACATGGGGCTATGGACTCATAGCCCTTCAGTGTAAATAGTTAACTGTACTGAGGATCTACCATCAGACCCTATCGTGAGCATCTGAGACACGTAGGCCATCAAGAGGGACAGAATTATTCATCATAGCCCAAGAACAATGGGATGAAGGTGATTAAAGGCATTTTTAAATTTAACATCAAGAAAAAACCATGGAGAACTACACTGAACTGTAATCACAAAGTTTTATCTGCATCATTTAAAAGCAGGTCTGCCATGTAAATTAATGTTGAATTGGTAAAATAGAATGATACAATTTATCTTTTCCTTCGTTCTGTTGTTTCATGGTGTCTCTAAAAGGGATGGAAGGTTTTTCCATCTGCCTAGCAGGAATGCTGGGAAATTCATAGAATCATAGAATCATTAAGGTTGGAAAAGACCTCTAAGATAATCAAGTCCAACCGTCTGCCCAACACCACCATGCCCACTAAACCATGTCCCTAAGCGCCTCATCTACACGTCTTTTAAATACTTCCAGGGATGGTGACTCCACCACTTCCCTGGGCAGCAATTGATCCACAGAAAATGGAAAAAATCAAAACTGAGTTCAGAAGTACAACAACTTGTAGGTCAAAGATTCACATCCACCTGACATTTTAGGAGAACTCCTATAAAATGTGGTGGAGAATTACAGGAGTTTCTAGCAGGCAGAGAGGGAAGTATGAACTGTACTAAAATTGTCTTCATAAAATTTCATTAGTTTTATCCCTACTTGAATTGTGTAATTCTTTTCATATAATCTCACCACAAGATGAATACCTGGCCCATTCTCTCTTATAAGGAAAGAGTAAGCAAACCCAACGGTTAGGATATGTCTGTCATATCAGTTTGGGCTCAATGCATTAGGGCCCAAAAGATAATGCCTAGCTCTGCGGCAAAATACTTGCTGCTCTGTCATGCGGGTGAAACTAATTCACATTAGGAGATAGAGTTACACACTCATAAAGCCAATAACCATGCCAAGCCTTTGATGCGTTATATAAAAACTCAGTATCGGTTTTCACCCCCCTTCAGTTCTGCCTCACTTAAAAAATTCCCCACTCATATCTGCTATTTCCAATCCCATCCAACATAAATTCTTTGCAATATAAGCGAGCACACAGCACAGTCCTCTCCAAAACCAGACGATATTTAAATAAGCTTCATCTATTTGCTTATTTAAAGCAGCATGACAGCAGGGATAGCTGAGCTCCACCTTGATGGTATAATAAACTTGAACTTAGTGATATGTGCAGGGGATTGATTTATGCTGTTGACAGATTCTAGGCTTCAACAATGAATGTGTTAGAGGGGATGTAAATGCAAATGGCCACATGGTTTCCTGAAGACATGAGTGCTCCTATGGTCTTATACTAATCACTTCCACATTTAACTCTCTATTTTTTTCTGTGTAGGCTCCCGGGTTTTCACAGGAAGGTTATGACCATCCAAACTGAATGCATTTATTCACCAGCTCAAAGGTTTTTGGAATAATAAGCACCAATTCTTTAAAACAAACAAACAAACAAACAAACCCCAAACCAAATAAAAAATAATTTCACTTTCAGAAATATCCCTTGAAGGTACCTTCTAATACGTGTTAGACCACAACCCTGACTAAATGAAAACTGACATAGGGTAAAAATATGTATAAGAAATGTCAACCTGTATTTCCTATGTTGATACAGATAAATTTACAACCTTTTTTCACCATCTCTCAAAAACTTCTATCAGAAACACACATCTGTAATAACAACCTAAATTTTTGCCAAAAGGTAGCGTTGGTTTTCCCCCCTGTTTCACCAGCCCTCGTCTCTCTCCCCCTCTCGAGAACCACAGAGCAACCTTCAGTGCCGGCTCTCAGACTGACTTCCAGAGCGTGGGTGTCTTGCTGCTGGCTTGCAATGAGACAAAAAAGTCCCAGAGATGTTGTTACCTTTCCCCAGAATTCTTGCCTTGCTTAAAACAAAACATACATTTTGAGTTATAGAAAACCTGTTAAAAGAAGTAGGAAGAGGGGAAATCCTGATGCCTTAGCATTATAATTGCCCATTGAAATATGACTCAGTTCTTGTCAAGATAAACACGTATAGCCATGCTGACAGCGTGGTAGGAAACGCTCGGCCCCTCCAGCTTCCAAGAAGAGCCTAACACACCCACTTCACAGTGCTGCATGCCGCAGCGCACAGCCCCTTCCCAGAGCCTGGCTCGTGCAAGCAGGCGTTAGCGCGGTTGGCCTTTTGAGGAAGGAAATGACCTTGCCTATGAGGGGGCAAGGTCGCAGACAAACCAGCAGCTGCAGTTTTGCAGAGGAAGCAACGGGTACGCAGCTGATGTTACCTTTTCTCTTCTTGGTTCTTGCACTAAAGGAAACACAAGCCAGACAACTTTAGGGGAATATCTTGGCCTGCTGCAAAGTCATTCTTACAGGTCAAGCCTCTGCCACAGCTCCTGACAAGTTAAATGGAATTATAGACACAAGGGGCTTGACCTTGCTTGTAACCCGTGTATGGTATTTTGAGAAAAAAACATAAGGGACGGAGAGACAGAGCTGTCCATCCAACTCCAGCTTGGCAGGCAACAAATGCTCATACCTGCTAGCTGATACCAGCCAGCCAGAGGTGCCCACAGTTTCCAACATAAGCTTATTGCCTCGTCTCTTTGTATTCAGGCAGCCTCGCCTCTTGCCCCATCCTCTTCCCTTGAAGAGGAGCAAATGCAAACACAAGGCTTTTCCCAATTTCTCTGTGGAATCAATAGTCAAATCAGCATTACAATTTGAGGGATTGTGGTTTGTCCAGGCTTTGCTCAGGAGCATTTTGCTGTCAAAATATAGAACACACCCTGGTCCCTGTTTGCCCTTGATCTTGAAACTGTTGATGTTATTTTCAGCTTTCCCCTAGAGATATTTAAGCTAATATGAGCTTTTCTGTTGTAGTAAAAGAAAGAGAGAAAGAGATTGAATGCCAAGACTCCAGAAAATGAAGCTTTAAAGAAAAGAAAAAAGTCACAACTTTCACAATACTCTTGATAAGCCTGAGAGCTCTGCCTACCATGCAATAGCCTTGCAGTCTTTGCTGAGTTGTCGTGTAAAGACTCACAGAAGAAAAGAGTTGGTTTTGCAACACCCAAATTACAAACAGCCAACCTTTCAAAGCAAAACAGGAAGCCAGCTCTGTGCGCCGGCTACCTGACTCACGGCAATGAAACCACTGGTAAAGTGCTGTTTAACACCCAGCAAAAAGAAGTATCAATGACCCCCCAAATCACTACTATTTCTTTTTATTCTTTTTGCATTATGTCCTGTTTTTATTATTTGGGACAGATTACTTTCAAAGACTTTTATGGGCTATGGGGAAGTCTGTTAAATCATTACATTACACTTCCTAGTTCTAGTTCTGATAAACCTGAAACCTCATGATGTTCTCAAAGCAGGCTTTATCTCTCTGTTGTAGAGAGAGAGGGAAGTAAATCAGGTTATAAATCCCCAGCCAAGGCCAGGGAGTCAATGTCTGAGTGGTGATTAGGACCCTGGACCTCCGCGTGTTGCTCAGCCCCAGGCAGGGATGGTCTTTGGTGGACCATCGTGGCAGGCCTGGAGGGCAGCATTTCGAGCTTCAGCTGGAGGCAGCTGGGAAGGTGCAGTTCTCTATGCAGTTGGGAAAAGGGTTCTAGGCTACCAACAGTTATACTAAAAACAAAGTTGCAACCCAAACGGAGGGTAAAATTGCAATTTCATTAACCTCAGCTGATTCAGAAAGACAGCATCAACCTGGTGCTAGTGTATAACACAAGTTCAGTCTCCTTAATAACGTCCAAAGAATTCATAGCTTGGTCAGCTTTAGGATTTAAGGGACTGTTGTTTGTGCAAACTCTGCTCAGAAGTGTTTTGCTGTCAAAAGTTGGAAAATACCCTACAGACTGAAACTTCAGACACTGTGTTCATTTGCCCAGAGCTCAGTCTTGGATACTCTTTGTGTGACCCATCGTTTTGAAGTAGCATATGCATCATTCTGCCTGGAAAGCAAAGCAGAGTCACAGAGGGCTAGGAGCTGGACAATGTCAGAAGGGCAAGAAGTCAGTATCTGAACAACTGAATCACACCCACTGAGCTTGAGTAATTAAATTGAAACAGCCAGCAAGGCTGCTGTCCTACCAGGAGCTCTTCATAACAGGCAAGAGAAATTAGTAAAATACTTCCCTTTAGATTCCATTTAGCTCTAGTGTTTCTTTTTCTAACTCCAATAGCCTGATCAACACTCGAAACTGTGCATTCAGCTATTGTCACTATTGCAAAGTATCTCAAAGTAGTGAATGCTTTGTATTAAGACACTTGGCATAGTCTAATAATTCTAGAAAAAAAAATCCTCCTTTTCTAGCATACTGCATTCGGCTTAAATTACATTCCTCTTAACTCTTTCACTGCATCGCAGCATAATGGTGGAAAAGGCTGTAAAGCACCTCTCGGTATTTCAACTTCTCATTGTCCTTGCTGTAAATTTCCACGTGGCCAGCCTGGACCCCAGCACACTGAGTACTTTGTTTTTAGAAATACCATATATGCAATATATGAAGAAGAAGAAGTTGCATATGTTCTTCAAGGAAGTAATGAGTTGAATGCCCATGCCTACAGGGCAATTGCTTTCTAAAGCTTTTTAATTTTATTTATGGCAATATCATCCAGCTTCAGCAATTAATTACCTGGCTCAGTATGATGCAGTTGCTGTGCCTTAGCAACTGTTCATTGGTATTCTGGTCACAGGGTAGAAACCCGAAACAGGTACCCCGGGAGAGACCAAGATTCCTGACCTTAACTGTAGGTGGCATTCTTCATCTGTTCATCTGAATTATTGCTTAAGAAACAGAGACAAATGAGTAATTTTCATGTACCCTTGATTAATGTTATCAGCCCTCTCCTAAGTTTAATTAAATTGTACTTTCAGTTGGAAGGAATGCGTCTTCATAAAATCTGAAGTTGCGTAACTATGTTACCTGGAAAGATTAAAACAATTTTCTGCTGTTCTTGCCCTAGAAGCTGAGAAAATGACATGCATTTGAGTGATCTGGAGTGTTTCCAGAGAAATTCTTCTGTCATATGCTATGAAGAAGAAAAAGCTGTAATGCCCAAAGGTTTATCCATSGTCTAGAGACCATTTTCAATTACCTTGCAGCAATAGTGAGTAAATCCAACTACATTTTAAATTATCAGTGTTATCTCTAGAGAAATCTCAAATAATTTCCCTTAGTAGAGGGATTTTGGCATGCCCAGAATTTCTCATGTGTACTTGGTTATCTGAGAAACTCTGCACTCTTCCAGCAGCTTTAGAAAGGTTACAAGGGAAAAAAAAGAGGAAATTGTCTTCTTCAACTTAGCAAAAAATTTAGTGAGCTTGAAAAAGAGAACTAATCACGCTCGGCTAGAGCCAGACTGAACTACAAGCAAGCAAGTTATCTTTGAGTATGCCATGCAGGTCTGAGTACATTTTGCTCTCTAAGCTTTTCCAGCCCTGATCCTTTTTCTGATGTAATGCCATCAGTGGTATCAGATTATGTGCATCCTTCATGATGCAGGCAAACATCCACAGAGGAGTAGACTAAGGACACAGGGTTCATCTACACTTGTGACCTGGGAGGGTAGACAACTTCTAATCCTGCCAATAAATCTTCCAAATAGAAATGCAATTCAATTAAATTATTCATTTCCCTTCTCAGCTTAATCAAAGATTAAACTACAAGAAATATGTACTTGTGCCAGATAACTGAAAACAGATGGCTAAGATTCGTTTTGTTCATCAGAGAAATTGGTAGGTCAAAGACATCAAGTCCCTCAAATAGTAGACTTTCTTTTAAAAAAAAAAAAAACAACTTAATTTGTGAGTGACTCATTTTATTTTAATATTTTTATTTCTGTCATGACAGTGAGATGCAGCCCACATTGTTAAATGAGCTGTTTATCCACGTGGCTGAGAGGATTACAAGAAACGTTTCACAGGGATGTATTAATTTTTCCACATTTTTCTGTCTGAAATGTGTTATCAAAATATTAATTTCAGCCTTCTATATGACCAAGTTAAAACCAAATATTTTAGTCTTATCCAAGGGGGAACACTCAGATAAAGTCCAAATCAAATATTCTGGAAAGTTTAATTTTTTGAATGGCAGTTTGGGGTCCAATGCAAACAAAACAAAATACTGAATTCAGCTGCAGAACTGATATTATTTTTGACCAGTTCTAAATATTATTGCTTTCTATTTCTACAGCACTTATCAGCAACAAACCTGAAAGAATATGAATTCTTTGGCGCTTACAAAAGTTTAGCTGGTTGGAAGTGCTATTGTATTGCCTTTGTAGGAAAATAAGTGATTAAAAGATAAAAATAATTTGGCAAAGCCCTTTCCAGGAGTCGTGCCTAGATTTTACTTTACCTTGTGTGGATTTTCTGAAGTCGGTGAAGGGAGACTAAGTGAGCTGTACTTATCTCTTTCCCCTGTCTCCGATCATCACTGCTTGGGTCAATGTGCCTTCACTGATAAGTGACGGAGAAGAAGATGTGATGAGTCTTGTCTTTTCCATTCACAGTGTTGCTGGGTTCAGCCTTAGCTGATAAGAGCAGAAATATAGATCAGTCACTACAAGAAAACTGTGAAAGCTATGAAAATCCTGTATTATGCTGGATAATACACTTAGATACACTTTTTTTTCTCCTGATAGAGAATAAATGAAAAGGCACTACTGTGCTTATTTATGGTTTATTATTATTAAACATGCACAGAATGGTGTATTAGCATCTGGGAAAAGGGCATTAATTTATTGGTTTTCCTGTTTGTTCATCTGCTAAGTAAAGTGTGATTGTATGAAAACTTAAGAGATTTGCCCATCAGGCCCAAGCCTCAATGGATGTCACAAAAGGAACCATGTCCACTGGCACCAGGTGAAGGGCTGGGCTGCTGCCTGTGGGAAATACTGTGGAAGTGCAGTGTAAGTGTAAAGACTAATGAAGCCGGTCTTAGATTTGCTGGTGATTACCACAAAATGGCAACATATTTCTCAGAGTTCACTAACATCAACACGATTTTAGATCATTTAGCTATAATAGGTGGATAGAAAATGCATTACTAAAGCTGGCTCTGTACACCTGTGAATATATTACACTGCAAAATCCTCACCAGCTCAAAGCTCCAAACTACAACGTGGTCCCTAAAGAAGTCAAACATAAAGCAGAATTGTGCAGTCCAATCTGCCTAAGCTCACGGATGATTTAAATCTCAGCCTTACTTACCTGAGTTTCAGAAAGGGTCAGCATAACAAGTTCTTGAGTTTGGGGCTTTTGTTTTTCAAATTAGACCAATGTTAACGAGGTCTTCAGTAGCACCGCTGATAAAGATGAACAGCCATATTCTGCATGAGGAAACACACCAAGGTTATATAAAATCGTCCTCTGGTATGTTTTACAGCTCCCTTTATGTTCTCAGATCTAGAAAATATGTTTCACAGTGACAGTTTAACTAGAGTACCGTGAGCTGAAGCATGCAACAGGTTTCTAGGTTTCATTTTGGGCAGAGACAAAAAAATAAAACAGCTTTTGTTCTTGTAAACATTAGCCATTTTGGTATTAACTCAATCCTACAACTCAGGCTGTTTCAGATATACGTGTCTTTGCACAGATCTCTGGAGTCAAGCAGCAGGTAAATGGCTCCCTCACTCCTTCACCAGCACACTGCCATGCAGAGACAGCAAATTTAAAATACACATTCATAAAGGTACATTCTATAGTGCAATATTTTTATCACTTCAGTGAAGATACACCTGATGTGGTGCTCTGGATGATACCATGTACATTACAACTCTACAGCAAAACTGAGGCTAGCAGCATTGCAGCCATGTTGGCTGCCTAGGATCATAAGCAGAAGTATCTTTAATTAATGGGCAACTTTGCAGCTATTTAGACTCTCTCTTGGTAGATTTAAAACTGCCCCGGTGTCTTTGCTGTGAACTTTTACAAGGTCAAACTCATGTTCACATAAACATGAACAAGACCAAGGCAAAATCCAGCCTTACTGGGTATAGTTAAATCCCACCTCAGTCATATCCCTTGAAGTTATGGTGATAGATTCCCCAGGCTAGTCAAACAGTTGTAAAATCTCTCCATTCTGCCCATGGTGAAATGGAGATGAGATGGTCATGGATCCTCTACAGCAGCCCAGCGACTGAACTAACACATCAGGGCAGCTGCACTTCATGTTTTGTGCCATGGCATCTGATTCTCACAGGTGGCTGTAGGAACTAGTTCCACAAATCCCTTTTCTCAGGTTTAATAAAGGGATTTGGCTAAACCAAAGATCACCATATTATCTGGAGAGAAACATTCAGAGGAGAAATCCTCATCACATTATGGATTTAATGATCAGAAGCTTCAGGTGGCTTACCTGGACCACATCTTTCCAAACCTTGCAGTGATTTTTCCAAATCAAATTCATTCAGTGCTGTGGAAGAGTGCCTTGGAAAATGAAGTCCATGATTCTTCTTGTATCATGTGGACAGTGCACAGGCATATTTTCCCATACCATAAGAACAGATAGCACATTTTCCCACTCCCCTAGAAACTGAGTTAATGCAGAATGACTAATGCATCTCTTTGGACTGTCAAAATGCTCATTGCAAACTCGATGCATCATTTAGCCTAAGTACATCACAGCAAAGGATACAGTCCAAGGAACACAGTTTCTTTTCCCTTGATTAATAAAGGCTTGGAAATCATGCCTAAGAGCATTCTGTGGTCCCTCAAGGTCAAGAAAAAGAAGCAATACTTAGGAATTAGAAGTGGTTCACTGAGGCATTAAGCAGTACTCTAGCTCACCCTACATTGCTCAATAATTTACTTTAAAAACTTCCATGTGGCTTCATCTACCCTTCCCCTCTCTCTTTACAATGTTTTGCTTTGTTTTGTTTCCCCGTCAGGACAGACAGTGCAGACCCTGGGGCTGCCCACTCAGTCTTTGTGCCATGGGCAGTGGTAGTTTGGCAGAGCTGTTGGTGGGAGGCATGCACTTCATTCTTCTATAAAGTGTCTGCTTCATGGGAAATATTGTGCGGACCCCTGACAGAAATTAGGGCAACAACCCAAATTTATTTGTCTTTTATGTACGATTTCTTGAGTTTGGAATTTGCCACCAGATAATGCAAACTGACTTCACAAGGTTGCTATAAAACATGAGGAAAGGTCAGGTTTTGTAGGAACTACGAGGTCAGGTTTTGTAGGAGCTATATGCAGCATCAGCAAACATTTTCCTTACAGACTCCTCAGTGATTTATTTCCAAAATAAACTGCAGTGATTGTGTCAGTACTTAAACAATCCTTCCCCTGACTCGCCAGTGCTAATAAACTTTCTAATGCACAAGGAACAGGGGGTGTTCAGGCAAAACCAATCAGTGTTTTCTGTCATAACACTGCTGAATAACAGCAAAGAGAAAGAAAATATTTGTGAAGAAAGATTACCAAACCAATGAGCATCACTCAGGACCAACCCAACTGATGTAGGAGGCAAAAGGTGGAGCAAGGAACAGTACACATGACTCCTGGGGACACGGTGCTGTACCCAACAGCACTGGCTGGAAGGTGAAAGCCCACTCGGCACCCTTGAAAACTTACCCCTATGACACAGCTCAGTAGTGAACAGGACGCTTGCAGAATTCAAAATTTTATACCTTCCTTATGCTGTTTTGGGTTTTTTAGCCATTTCACAGAAAGACAGTGATAGTATGGTTCAACAACGTCTCCTGTATGTTTGTTTTCCATAACATCTTATATACAGCTTATTAGTATAATAAGCTTGAAGAACTTGGCTATAAATGCTTTCAAATGGTTTCTATTTTCTCTCTTGAGCCCCCCAAAAAAAAGTCTTTGAACRGCTTATATAGTTTGCAGCACTGAATGTCTTGATTAATGAAACCCCAAGGGATATGGAATAGAGCTTGTTTCACAGGAGCAATTCTAAGGCCCAGAAGCCTRTTATTTTGTAAGAATTACTATGGAAATACAAGCATTCATGGCAGCATGTTCATTAGGAGCATTTCTATTTTATCATCGCTGGAATATGAGATTGCTACAGGAGGGAAACTGTATTTTTAAAGGGTGGAAGATGCTCATTCATCTATCTCAGGAGCCAGTCTGCACATATCAGGATAAAATTGCTGTCTAGAAAGGAAGGTGCTTTGGAGCACTAGAAAAAAGGTGAATGTCAGGTTCAGGTTTGTCAACACAGCACCGTAAAATCATGTATTTCAAGTACTCTGAATGAAGAAAAGGCCTGTGTGTCTCAGTTACCTTCTGTTCATCAATAGAAGAATAAAAATTTAAAAAATGGGGGAAGTGTTTTCACTGCAGTTATGAATTTGAAATACAGACTGACAACAGCTCCAGTATCTTTTGACTGCTCCTTCAGTAATTATCAATCAGCTTAAAAAGAAACGATAACCATAGTTTTGTGGTTAGAATAACAAACAGCTGTAACTGAGAAATAGTAAGAAAAATAAATGTCAATAAATACATTAATTTCACATTAAAACTGTTCACTCTTCTTTCCAATACTCCTCTATTGACGCCCACAGTTATCTAATTATATACAACTGAATCAAAAACAAACTAGAGGCAGATAGTCTTTATGTGAACAAAAAATATAGCTAACTTTGTCCCAAAATTATAAGGATTGGCAACAGCAAAATACTATGACCAAGGTAAGGAGAGCAAACTGAAATACAAAAGTGAATGAAGCTTTAGTGAAAGTATGCAGTGGGAAAGAATATAGGAAAGAAAAGTTCAGGAAAAATGCAGTTAAGGGATATAGCTAAAACAAATGGGAAAGAAAAAAATAAACAAGGAAAATGCTGTTTAAAAAAACAGAGCATGAAATATAATATTCCACCTTTATTGAAAACAAATCTAGTGTCTACTTCTTTTATGCGCAGAAGGGTAAACACTGGCTAAAACACGCTGGCTTCCAAACAGCATTGCCAACATAAATACCGCCAGGAAACACAAGCTGTGCGCAGCGCTTGCCCCATAGTTAATTCTGTGGTTCTGACTTCTACAGGCACAAAACATTGTGCACGTTGTTCGGTAATGCTATACCTGAACAATGTGCATTGAACAAAACACCGCTGGTGTAGTCTCAGTGCGTGTGGAGGGTTGCTCAGCAAAGTGAGAGATACACTCACCATGGGGGTACTCCATGGTGCCCTGTGGGGTACCATCCGCAAACCCACAGGCTCCCTCGTTGCCGCTCGTTAAGCTGTTCAAATAGGGTATCTTTCAAATTTGGCATTTCATCTTTGAAATGCAGAAAACCTACACTGCATCATATTTTACACTGGTGTCCCTCTGCAGCTAAAGATAATCTCATAGCTGTACCCTCAACAGCTGGAATCTGCACTCAGATCTGCGCTAGCTGCGTGACCCATTTCCCTAGCATCCATCCACACGTGGTTATAACAAACTGTCTGTGATCAGACTGTGTTCCCTACTGATTTCAACGGTTTATCATAAAATACCAGAGAGAACCATTGAGAAACGTGAGGAATTTAAGCGGATCTTTCTCGGGTCAGTTAGAAGTGGCATGGTTGCTGAAGGTGGTGGACTACATGGAAAACCTGCCCACTGGGGCACAGCTACCAGCATCTGCTGGGAGTGGATGTGTCACCTTCTGAAGGCTTTCTGGCTCTGTCGGTATCCTTTTATTTGGTGACTTCTGCCCCTTGCTAAGGGAGGAGGCAGAGTGGTGAACAAGTGGTTCTTACAGTTCATAGACTCTGCATAGGGTCCACAACGTATGCCTGGCATACCACATACCTGTTCTTCCTGGGGCTGGCTTTATTCGATGCTGACATCAGTTTATTTGCCCTCACCTTGACGTGTGAGTGAGATCATGTCTTTGCAGCCGAAGAAGACTCAGGTTGAGATAGTCCTCAACAAACCTTCCTGAGGCTGGCGTGTGGTCGGTGCTGACAGTCTGTCTAGCAACGCCCATGAGCCAGTCCAYGCCCACCAGTACTGTTGTGACAAGATTAAGTAAATACAAGGTTGCTTTAGGTTTAGAATATCACTGAGCCTGTATAAAAGTCACCTTTCTTTTCCCTTTCTGAAGAATTGCTATGGCTCCTCCACACCCTTAAGACACTGAGAATTATTTGGGGAGGAAAAGGTGAAATACTTTTATAACATGTTTTCATTGATTTAAAGAAAACCTTACATATCATGGCTTTGCCTTGAATATTCTTCCTTTGATGTAGGAAAGAAAGGTAACATCATACTTGAACTCTTTTCACCGATGAAAGTAATATATACTGAATCTGTGTCAGGAACAAACATTTCTCCCCTTCTTTCTTGCCTCACCAATTAATTTTGCAACAAAGTGACAACAGTGTCCTTATTAAAATTTCTGAGTTTGTGGCACCGACTTTTTTACCACTAAAAGTGTGAGTTAAAATAAACATATCTTGACTTGATCACTGTCTCCTATATATTTGAAAAGGTAGTCTATGAAGATACTCACTGAACCAAAAATAGGTAGTGAGCCATGGATCTCTCAAAGCTATTTTTCCCATAGTCTCGAATCTGGAAATTAGTCCAAACTAGGAAACACTTAGATACAGCATGTATATAGGTAGTAAGCACGACTCTCTGTAATGACCTTTTAAGGTTCACATACTGCTCAGTATTTTCTTACTCAAGAAGCAATGTTCAGCCGTCTCAGCTCTTTGCAGTGAGGTAGCAAATTTCTGTTGACCACTATGAATGCACTTGCAACTCACATTTCCCTGAAGTCCAAGTCTTGACTCCACGAGACTGATTTCTTATGTCACAAGTAAATCAAGTAATTATTTGATGTTAAATGTATAAAGGCAGGTGTTAGAATTTTTTAAATGTGTTATTAAGTAGCATAAAAGTATCAAGAAAAACCAGATAACAGCATGTGTTTCAACTAATCACCTCACAGAAATAAAGTTCAGCTAATGTTTAAAGTGTTATGCAAACATTGCACATTGACTGCCTTTTAAAGCAGAAAACTAGGGGGTGGGGTACACTGCAGTTTTCATTTGAGTAGACACTGGTGATTTTTATGGTGGAGAAGACAAACAGAAAACCTGTCTCAGGTATCACAGGAGAGGACTGGCCAGCCTGTTACTAAATAAAAATATTGGCAAAGTGTTTCTCAGCATGGTAGAATTATTTTCTTGTTTTTCCCATATCCTATCTTGAGAATTAACAACCGGCAACAAGAATGACATTTTAAAAACTATCCAGTGCTAATATTTTGAACATACCAAACTTCTGAAAGTTAGAATTAAAATGCATGTATGCATACATACATAGATGTTCTTAAGTGTAAAAATAGAGCGCAAAATTAATGCATGACACACTATGCAGCCTCTGGGCAATTTTAGGAGAAGGGACATCAAGATCCCTGACTTTTTTCCATTTATCCTAAAATATATGAACAACATTTAATGAATTTTTGCTCTGCTTACTTGATTATTGTCATTTTCTTTTACTACTTTTGTTTTCTTTTACTGCTTTCACATTTCATTCATTAATAGGTAAGCATTCTACATTTTTTTCCTTTTTCTTTTTTTAAAGCTAGGCAATGTAGACCATCATAAAAATAAGACCTATTTGAAAAGAAATGCAGGTGGTTTTAAGTCAGAAGCTCAAGAGGGTTGGAGTAATGACCTCCAGGTAGCAAATTCCAAATCTTTCTGCCTGCCCTCCATGAAAAGTTAGTTGTTGCTTCTTTCTCCGTCCCAAGCAGTCTGACAATAGGAACTTACAACAGTGAAAATGCAGAGTAAATACTCCTGAGAGTGCTTGACAGAAAAACAAGCCATGTCTCGAATGGAAAGCTTAAAAAGACATTTTTTAATGGCAGAGATTTTGCAAAAAGTTTGCTCTTATAAGCCAATGATTCAGTAGCATTTTCAAGATCAGGAAATCCTTTCTCTACAATGGATACTTTGTCATGCCAACAGACAGATCCAAAATTGCGTTGTGACTCATTCATAAGGCATTCAAACATTTTTATTTTCTTCAAATGTCTGGAGTTTGAATCATCCAAATCTCCATCAAAAGAAGCAGCAAGCAAGCACTTTCTCCTTTCAGACGGGATGTTTTGAGAAGAGGCTATGCCTTTTGCTGGCCAGCGCGGACACATGTGGCACTCAAAGGTCGGTAACAGCAGTCAGCGGTGTTTGCAATATCCCAGGTGCTAAGGGGCTGCTTACCAACTTGTCTCTACAGATTTTTACCTCTAATAGAGCCTTTCAAAGAACAAAAGTACTTTGGCTGTGGTAAGGTATGTGTACATCATAATGACTTTTTACAAGCTACGTACCGTTGAAATTAATCTGTTTAGACAAGTTCCTCATCTGATTCACAGCTGAAGTTATATACCCTGAAAAGGTTTTCATGGGGTTTTATTAATTTCCTGTGTTGCTTCTATTCAAGTATTGCTGAAGTACAATTTTTTAGATGAACACAGGAACAGCAAAGATCTTCATCACTGACATTCACGAAACTCCACAAATTGCTTTCAAAAGTGATTTTATTCTCCGGTACGCTGTATATTCTAGAAAGCACCAATAATGAGTTCACAGGGGATTTAAAGAATTAGTGCACAGATATTTTAAGCCAATGTTCACTTGTGAAATCTGTGAGGATTTTTTTAATTCCTGAGAAAATCATCGTGTTCGTTTTGTTTCTCATTTTGATTATCTGCTGCACTGTTCATTACTGAGCACTTTGCGCTTGTGAATAGTGGAAAATGGAGCCATAGGTGGAGAAAGTTAGTTTTGGTGTCTTCTCCCTTTTTCTTTTATCTGAGAGTGATTGGGTTTTGATCATAAATTTAAGTAATTACTGCATACAATGAATTTAAAATGGATATGAGAAGTACTACACAGGGTAAAGGATCAAAAATTTTGCCTTTTCAATCAAGTGCAAAYGATACTATGCCATTTGCTGATCAGGAACAAGTGCATCACATCACAGGGAAAAACTAGTCAGCTCACACAGTTTGAACCAGATCAATATTGAAGTGGCTGGTAGAGTTATTAATGGCACGTAGTTAACCAGTGATCACTGAACTGTAGATTCAGGATCAATATTGATAATACAACAGATACACCCCAGTACCAGGCATTTATGAAATGTTAATAAACACCTGAAAATTTCTAAACACATTTCTAGCACGGTTGTCGTTACTGCTGTTTCCACCCCAAGGTCTCACCACCAGCTGCGAATCTTCATGCTTCTTTATAGACCATCCACCTCCTCCAAAACTTGTAATAACTATCAGTAATCAAGAACTGTGAAATATCTAGGTTCTTGCTTACAAGCCAAGCAAATTAACTAAGTTGTTACAATTTATTCACTCAGCTGTCACTGAAACGAAATATAACACCTCAAATTTAAGACTCTGATCCTACAGGCTCCTACAAGCCCCTGTAGGACTGCCTAATTTTACCACGAGGAGCAGTTCCATTCAGTCACTGACACAAAGAGAATAGTGAGAGTAAAGCAAACTTATGAATGTATGCTAGATTGATACTTTATGTCTTAAAAGTTGGTATATTGAAACAAAGGTATTCAACAGATTCATTTAAACTTGTTGATTACTTTGACCTTATTTTAATGGTAATTCAATTTTTAGTCTCTTCATTGCAATAGTGGTTCAGTAGCTATTTGCTACAAGCTTTACAAACTATTTAAAATTATCCAGAATTACACCATGGGGTTTTATTTTTGTTTTCAAAAAGTAGGTTGAATATTTGATTAGAAACAAGCCAGTTCACAAAGTTTCAATACGCACACAAAGTTTAATCTGTAATGAGGAAATATTAAAAAAATCCAGCTGCTCGCACAGCCTGGGAGCTAGTATTTTCAAACTCACCAGTGGCACAAAAAGGCATACCTGAGATTCCAAGCCTCAGCTTTTCAAGATTTCTGAGCACTCAACCTTAAAAAGCCGTATGAATAGAAAGTACAGGCTCTCCACATCCTCAATACCTGCTTCTGACTTTTGCAAAGCAGATACTCAAATGCTGTGAAGATTGGCATACACGATTTTTGGTCAATTGAACACATATACCATGGCCTGTATACCATGCATCAGTCTGTGCATTTCCACAAATGGCGTGTATCTGGCTGTAGCAAGACTTTGGAGGTGCTAAATATGTAATTCCGTATTTTGCAATCTAAAATTAGAAACAGTTTTTTGCAATTTCTGTCAATTATAATGGGCTTTAAAAAAACTTTAATCTCCACAGAGTAGTTCTACCACATTTGTTTCACCATCAGCTAGAACGTTACAGAAAAATGCTCTCCTTTTTCTACATCAGGCTATTAATCCAGCAGAATTACCTTTTCAGATTTAGAGATATACATGCAATATAATATTTCCAGTCTTTGTTCACCTCTGTTCAGAGCTGGAACAAATCTATGTAAGAACTGCCAACTGGAAAAATACTGGTAGGACAACAGATTTGCCAAGGGCTGGATTACACCATGCAACCATAAAACCCCCAGGAGCATGTTTTAACCACTCTTTCTGGAATAATTTGTCCTTGTCTACTGTAGCAAGTCTTATTAAATATAGAGCTAGTTCAATGGCAGCCTTTACTGACACTCACCAGGAGCAGTAAGTGACATTTTAAGGTAGGTCATGACTGTGGGCAAAATCCCGACCTCAGTCTCTCTCTGGAATGCCATTGAGTCCAGTGGACAGAGGGCAAAAGACGGTTTGAATCTAACGGCTATTTTTGGGAAAAAATTATGTTGCAGAACTATTAAATGGCAAAGTAGATTGACACTTTTGCTTTAGATGCTGGTGTTAACCAGCATCAGGCAGCATTTTAACTTTCAAAGGAAAGTTACAGCCAATAAAAGTCACGACTACCTGCCACTAACTTGCAGAGAAAACTGGCCATTTCCAAAATATTGTATACTCAACTGCCATTAGGGTGGATGTTTTCCTTTGTGTGTGTTTGCAGCCCATACCGTTATGAATACTGATGCAATAGTGGATTGAAGCTTGACTCATTGATTTGAACTGTAAAACACAAACTTCCCTGGAACAGGATATCCATTAATATACCAATCCATCTTAGACAGCTTATGAATGGCTGTCACAGCACAATAAAGTTACTTGGAATAAAAAACAATTAACTTCTAAACATCACTCCAGCAGAAACTAACCATGAAGTCTACATAATAGTAAAGCAAACAAACAGAACCTACTGGGAAGGAGCTTCGGCTATCACAGTAAGCCATGTCACATATTTTGCTTGCTATCAGCCCTGTGGACCCATGAAAAAGAAAGAAAACATGGTTAATGCCTCTCTGCAGTCCACCAGTCACTAGGTACCAGATTGTCCTTCTGTGCCTGTTGGTTGCTAGCACAGGCTGAAGCCAAAACTGGGATTATCTCAGCTATACCGAAAGAAGAACAACCATCCCACTGGAGGAAAGAAAACTACAGCCTGCACTATCTCTGCTTATCCTCCCCTGGTCCTGCCAGCTTAGTCAGGAAAAGTTCAATACTAATTAGAATATGCAACGCAGAAGAATATTTTTTTATTTGAAGCAAAATGTGTGATGAATATATCAGAGTATAGCTCAAGACAAACGAAGAACCTGGGAGTATTACTACTAAAATGCTCCTCCGGGGGGGCACATGGAATTCTGCTGTTCTAAAATTAGTTATACATAGTATGAAGACCCACATGGTAATGACCAGGAAGCTAAGTAAGAGACTACCTTTTCAAGCTCTTTGCTCAGTAGGAAATGTTTAATGCAACACATTTACATTTACGGTTTTGCTGCTAACAAGAGTGAGCTCTCTCCTGGAAGAAGACATTGACAGTTTCTTTGGCCAAAAGACACATGGCAGCAATTTCCTTTAAGTACTCCAGGATGACACAGTGACCCCCCATTGACCTACCAGTCCTCCCAGCTTCAGTGTTACTCAAAACAGCTAGGGATGCAGAATGGGAGACAGGGAGCGAGTGTCCATCTGGATCCAGCACAAAGCATCTCTTCTGAGCTCCGATACCAGCATAGGCAACTGGCAAGAGGTTTCCTGGTTTAGAGAGAGTGAGAAGATAACCAGAGAACTAAGAAAAATCAAAAGCTATTACTCATAAACCTGTAACCAGTCATTTATGGAATGAGATGGTCATGGAAAAAGTTACCTTTTACTGTACTCCTGTCATGCATTTTGACCAAACTCTTATTTTAGAAGTCCTGTCAGACCGTTTCAGAAGTAGGCATGACATGAAGAGCAGCTCTGGCTCCTACCCCCGTGCACTCAGCCTGGGTAATTCAGTGGTGTCAGAAACACACAAAGGCTGCTGACGCCTCCGTACCTGTGCACACATCCATTACAACACCCAGCAGTGCTTTCCTTTTGGGAAAGCAAAAAATACTCGGGTGAACATACTCAAGCCAGGAGAGAGGAGGTAGAACAATTCAAGCCTCAGTTACTTTCCAGGTGACCACTGCTGGTTACTGGTGATTTTGGGCCATCCCAAACCAACACATAGTTTCAAATGGAGTCATCTTATTCTCAGACGCAAGGCAACAGGATAACAAGGGGCACATGAGGAACAGTGATGGGACTTCTTCAGAAACAGCCCTACTTAGAAAAAAACATGCTTTTTTGCTCATTCTTTCTTAGCACCTTATTATGAGTGCTAAAACTCTCTGTACTGTAAGCGTCAGTAATTGCAAAGCAAACTTGTCATGCAATCATGCTCTACAGCTCTGTTTCCTCCATGAATCTCAAAGTACTTTACAAAGAGAAGAGAAATATTGCTATTCCTATTTAAAGTGGATGGTTCCTATTTCACAGATGTAGTTACCATACCACACAGTCCCCTCAGACAGCAGTAATGCTTCCTCGGTGCAGCTGTAGCTATAAAGAGAATCAGCCCAGTGATGCATTTGGACCAACAGGCACAAAGAGACGAACACATGGCTTGAAGCGTTTTATTTCAAAGTCTGTATCTCTAGAGGACATATGAAGATTAGAGAAGATCTTTCTGACAGACGCACAAGCCCAAACACCTGTATGTTCTTTTGGGTTTATTGTATATAATGATTTTTCTTTCCATTCTGTTTTACCAGCACATCTTCCTGACAACTGGAAATGGTTAGAAGACAGCAGGAAAATGGGGGTGGGAGGGAAGTAAGGGAAAAAGAGAATATTTACATGCTGCTTTAAATATTTTCCAGATTTGAGGTTTCAGGGTGGGGGGAGGAAAAGGAGGGGCCTGTTTTTCTAAAAAGCATGGGAATCCAAAAGTTGAAATCTTTAAATTTCCAAATGCCAAAATTCAATGGCATTAAGTCAAAACAGATGTTTCATTTTGGTTTTGCATTTTAAAAATGGATGTAAGTTTGAATATTGTCACTTCATAACAAAACATTCTGTTTTAAAAAGTGCTATAAAGAACTCCATTTTCCTTTTAGAGTTTTTTTGAAAGAGGTTTCCCCAGGGAGGTTTCAACATGAAAAAAAGAAGGGGCGTTCCTCTACCTCCAAGCTTGACTTTAATCTGCAATGAAAACAGCTCGCCTCATGGTCTTTATTATGCTGTGCTCAGAAAAAGACGACCAAAGAAGGTGTTAGAATATTCCCTATTGGAAATTATATGATGATATAATGAATTATGGGCATTGCAGACACTACCTTTTACCACTTATAATTTATGGGGGAACAGTAGGATATAAAACTGAAGAAGAGGAGAGTACATTTTTCATTTTGCAATGTAGAAATTGTGTATTTCTTATAATTTTACAGCTCTGGGTTGTCTTTATTTTTTATTGTTTTTCCTGATAAGTTTGTTATAACGTTTAATATACTTTTTATGATCAATACTTGACATTTTGCATTTTAGTTGCAATTTTTTGAAAGATGGTATTATACTTACTTGAAAGAACCTTAGAGCAGTCCATGCAAATATACCTATTTAGTATATGCAAATGTACATAACTCTGTATTTTCATTTTTAATCTATTTTAATACAGCATGCCTTCAATACAAAGGGGGAAAAAGAATTCTAAAGACTGATTTTCCTTGGCTTAATTGTTTGCTATATTGAAAATTCTGCTTTGTGAATGATATAGTTGACGTATTTGCAAGGAAATGCAAAATCTTTTAAAAATTTTGAAACTAATCATCTGGCCTCTGCAATCCAATTCCCTTGTAAAGATTCCTGCACCACCACGGTAACATTTATGCAAATATGCCCACTGAGATGAGACTGAAAGACTGGAGAGCAGTTAAAGGGATTTTTTGGTACAACAGATAAGAATAATCTGAGAGGAAGAAAAATGCAGCTGCAAAACAGAGTTAACGGCATGGATCCTGTGTGGGGGGAAGGAGCAGGGAAGGAGAGAAGGGAACACATGCCTGAAGATTCAAGCTAAGAAATACTAGAATTGCTTTGCAAAATGCAGAAATAGCTCTTGTGTGCTATTTTTGCCTTTTGCAAAGTAAGTCTGAATAGCACACTAAAGCCCAGGGTCAGATTTTTTAAAACACAAAGGATGTAGATAAGACACTTTGGGTGCAGAAAGAAAAAGTGTGTTATCTGGCATCTAACTCCCACTGAAAATGAGGAGGTGAGCAACGCATTTTAACTTTAAAAAGTCAGCCCCCACCTCCACATGCAGACAAACTGTGTATGAGCGAGTAGCATTTCCTCAATAAAATGTTTTTCCATAACCCTTCGAACAGTGATAATGTACGAGAGCTCTTTGGCAGAGAGCAGAGTGCAGCAGGAGCACTGCAGTACAGCAGGACGTCACTTCTTTTCACTATTAAATCTGCACCCTCAGCTGTCCCTTTATAATACAGTGCAAGAAAATACATCTGTTACGTTGGGTTCCTTCATAGCTGGGCTGAGCCTGTGACTTCACGGGCAAGAATAAAGCCCGCAGCTTCCTGAAAGAGTGATTTTTGCTCCCTTCGTCTGGACCTCAGCCACACACCATCTGCAGAGCTGGGGCAACCTTTTATTCTTCCGTGAATTACTAAGAATCAGACTTCAAAGTCTGGTGGGATTCATTTACCCAGAACAGCATTTCCTGGGGGTGACGAGGTGGCTCTGGGAGTGGGCRAGCCATAAAACCCGGCTCCTCCGGGGAGCCCATGTGTGCTCTTCGGTCCCAGAGAAGCAGCGATGCGTCGCCCGTGGAGGGGAGGGGGATGCAGCATGTGTGGGAGCTCCCTGCGCTCCGGGTCGGCTCCGTCCCAGGCTGTCAGTGTGGAGGCCCACCACAGAACAACGTTATGTTTACAATTAAATGTATTAGCATCGCTGTCCCTGTGCTGGCTCTTGATTCGGCTTGCTGCCTACAGAACGAGTAAATCCCGTTTTACGATGGGAGCGCACAGGTAATGTGCGCAAGGTCGCTTTTGGTCTGAGATGGGGCAAAGCACTTCTGTGCTTGGAAAAGGGTCGAAGCAGAACAGCAGCTGTGGCCCAAAAAGCTCTCTCCTTTTGTTTCCATTGGGATATTTTCTGTTATTATGCAACTTTAAGAGTAATCAAAACCAAATGATTCCAAGCAGCAGCTAAATAAAGTTAAGGAAGAGGTTAATATAAACTACACGGAAAGATACAGATCGCACAGAAGAGTTTTCAGTGTAAGCAGACAAGAAGGGTGAGACAGTGAGACATAAGGAGAGCACATATCTCACTCAGCATCGCACAGGGAGCTGGTGAGAGCGGTACAGCTTTCTGAAGTCAAACCTGAATCTCACTCCGTTTCTCTAGCTATAAAACCATGTGTCACAGTCCCCTGTGCCGCTCTTCAGTGGCTCAGGAGTGAGTCTTCAGTTCACAAATAGCAATTTTCCAACTTCATTTTTACTGTTTGGGTCAAACTTCCCCCTCCTTAAGTGTGTGGTAAGATAGGTTTTTCTGATTCATTAAACACAATATGTTCATATGACTGTGTGTTTCAGCACCGGAGTCTTATTTCAGTGCTTACTAATATTTACAGAAGACTATTTACACTTCTCTTAACAATCACAAAATCGTTGTTACACAAAATGGTTGCTTTTTCCCTCAGAATCGGCGCTTTGAGTTCTTTTTCTCCTTTCTCCTCGGCCTGTTCGCATTCCCTTTACTTTCCAAACCCATCCTATTTTCTCTTAGGCGATTTTCAAAGACAGCCACTGATCTACCGCAGTTCAACTCTCGTACAAACTGGACTGACGGATTCGTGGGTTTTAAGAAAGGGGGTAGGTAGAGGGGTCTGACTGCTCGGCTGATGGGGCAGCTTCCCCAGAGCCCCGGCTCGGGGCGTGCAGTGTTCACAGAGCTAGACGACATCGTTACACACCATTAGCTGCCCAAGAATTAAGCAGGTTATATCACTATGTTCTCAAGAAGTTATTTCTTCTCGAGAGTCCCTTTGTTTTGACGTTAGCCTCTATTTTACTGTAACTGGGTGACTGAAGTATTTCTTGTAGCATTTCATCATTACTCAGAGCTGAACAAGTGCAGCCAGTGATTAATAGCACATTCATTGTGGGTCTTGGATACCTGGTGATCGGCATCATGGTGCTTAGTCCCCAACATCTGCTACATTCAGAAAACATTGTGAAGAATGGGGCCTTTGTAATGTTTCTCTGAAGATTTTTAAGCATGTTTGCTTGCAGTGTGTTTACAGTAATCAYGTCTATTATTCCTGTGCTGGTGGAGCTTATGAGCCCTGAGCTATGTCTTGGCACCTGCACGCAGACATTGTATAAATATATACGTAGCAGATTTTTATGCTGCTCAGGACTGGACTAGCTATTGCTTCCTGGCAGTATCTTAGCAAGCAAGTTTATTGGCACAAATACTCATCAGTTAAAACAAGTCTGAAGTGGCTCTTATAGAAGTCTATTTTGAATTGGTATCGTGCAAAATCTCGGTAGGAGCCCAGTTCCCTGAGGTATAGACATCTGATCGAGGAATGTGCTGGAACACTCGCATCCAGCAAACACACGCGCAGCTTCACGCTTTTGTATGATATTAAATACTTGCAGAGAACTGATATTTTGTAGTGCCACTCCCCATCCTAAAATTCCTTGTGCTCCCACTTCAACACTCTCCCTAGTGGCCTTTCCATCAGCCGAGTCCCCAGCAGGAGAAAACCTCCCCCCCAAAACATCTCACAAGGAGAAGGGATGCTGGTGTCTCTGCTGCTGGGGATGTCCAGGGTGGTCCTGATGGATCATAGCCCCAATGAGCAGCTTCTCTCCGTCCCTGCTGGGGGAGCAGACAGGCTCAGCTGCAGTCTGCTCCACATCTGGTTGGCTGCTCTGGCTTTTGGCACTGAATCTGCATGGATATTTGCAGTCTGTCGAGTGGTTTGATGAACATGTCAATATGATGGTCAAGCACGTCAGTTTTCATTTCACATAGCATTGCCAAAGTATGTTTTTATTTAAAGTAAGGCTATTTTGAAACTCCCTTTCATTCTTCCGTGATGTCTCACAGATTACTGAAACTCGTTTTTGGAAGGCTGAAGTGGCCTTTAACGCTTAACCTCCATGCTTCCCGGGCTGCTCAGAGAATCTGCACGCTCCTCCCCACTCTGAACTCTACCACAGGCAGGTAGAATAGCTTTCARCGTTACGCTTTGCGTGTACAAAAAAATCCCAGCAATGCTCACATTTTGCAATGTTTATACATAACTGCGGAACAGGCTTTCTCCCTGTTGGAAGGGGCTGGGCAGGATCTGAACAGTGTAAGAGCTGTCCCACAACAGGGGAGTCTTCTTCAAGTGAARATAGTACACAACAAGGAAGGAAAAATTAAATCTGAATGAGCCTTTCTGTGCACAAGGGTTAAAATCTGCTCCCTTTCTTCCTTGCTCCTGTCAAATTCCCCCCTGAAGCATGCTTCTGCAGCAAATCCTTCCCTAGGAATAACTCCTGTTCCCTTTCTACACCTGAACCATTACAATTGGCCTTATTTCCCCCATAACAGTGGTTAAAACAAGGACTATCTGAAGGGACAAACAAAAAGTGTATTACAGGAAGGCTAAAAAGCCTTCAAAAGGGGGGCTTCTAAAAAAACAAAAAGCAGGGAAACAGCTAAGCCGTGATACTGGGGGAAGGTTCTTCATAAAAAGGTAAAAGAGCTGTACGTGGGGCCATCTCCTCATCCACTTCTTCATCTGTAAGGTCTCAAGGAGGAGATGCCCACTCTGCCCTCCTTCTTTGAGGCGACTGGTGAGGGTGCCCGGAGGGGCACCGCACCGACCGGCATTGCCTGCCAGCTGGTATGCTGTGCACCCCGATTAAACCTGGTTTGAATCTCTCCCTTCCTCCTTTTTTCTACAGTAGTCTTACTGAGGGGGAAAAAATCTTACCAACTTCAGAGAGAAGCAGAGTATCAGCCCAATTAGCCCAACAGTCACTACAACAGAAATGTCCCAACATTATTTAAGTTCAGGCTAACCTCTGAGAGGGCTGTGTGCTTATACAAATGAGGACACTCAGGAAAGTTAATCCTTTTTAGTCTTTAAAGTTGATTGGTTAAACTAAATTAAACTCCCATATAGATGCTTTTACTCTTCCAAAGGGAATAAGCACTGGCAGCCACAGTGGTGTGTTTAACAGTGTCCACAGGGCAGTTTAATTCAATTTAATTAATTCATTTTGGAATTCACTCCTTTAATTAAATTCAAGTTCACTTTCTAAATATATGATTTGTTGACAAGCCCTAAATGAATAGCCCTTCAAACAAGGTTGTCTTTTTTGCTAACCAAAAAATTGGAGAAATAATTCTAGGACACTAGTGTTGCTAAAGGGGAAGGAGCTGTAAGAGGAGCTGGTACAAAAGAGTGCTTGGCTTTGTTTTAAATTACAAGCCTTTCTATGACATATCACTTTTCTGTTCCTGCTTCAGGTTTCTAAGGAAGAGTTCAAGATGCAATTAAATGATAAGAATGTCTCCTGGTTTGGTGAGGAATCATCCAGTTTCTGTAGATCTGTAATGACTTGAAACTTATCAAAAGCAAGACCAAGCACATTCCCTTAGAGAAATGTGTTACAAATGAAGCCTGCTCTTCCCCAGGGCTCCATCCCAGGTACCAAGAATGGACAGAAAGTTGCATTCATTTTTACACAAAGAAACGCCAGCACTTTTGGTTTGGTGAGCTGTAAACTCAGAGAGATCCAAGACCTKCTCACTTTGGCAAGATGCTGCTTTTCCTGTAGGTGACTTGTCTTTGCGTAACTGTCGTGGTACTACCTCCACTGCCCAACTGGACGACTACAGCTTTTAGGAAAAAGAAAAACAAACTGATAACACAGAGTGGCTAATGACTAGTGCATTTATGGTACAGTTGTTAATGGTCTGACCCCCCAGCCTGTGGTATTTTCAGGATGCATGAATACATAGGTGCATAGCAACCTTCCAAAGTCTTGTTAAAAGGCAGATGCTGAGTGGAAATCTTCACTTTCTTGAATTGCTGTTTATTATCTGAGAAACTTTGGGCAGCTAAGAGATGATTCTCCAAGGGGTTATTAGACATTATCTTAATCCAACGAAGCACTTGAGCACTGACCTCAAGAGCTCTGCTGGATCTTTAAGCAGAGGGCTCTGCAGCACCTTGGTTATCAAGTCCCATGTGAAAGCTATGTGGGGAGGAACAGGAAAATAAAGTGCTTCCAACCCACTAACAGTTAAAAACGCAGCTGCAGCATTCCAGTAATAACATCCGGGAAACATCAGCTCCCATAAGATCACATTGACCACAAAAATCTCTCAAGCTTAAACACTCAGAAAATTGATTACTGCTACTTTTTAAAAAAGCCCTGTCTAGTGACAGCAGGTTTATGAAGTAGATTGGTAGCCGCAGTTATGGCCAGTATGAAGTGGATTTCCTCTCTGGAAAGAGAGAAGGACAGCAGCACACACTGTCCTCCAGAGGTCTAAGAAAATAAAACCTGGAGGGACCGTTCAAAGACTTCTCTCTCGAGTCCTCAAGAAGAGGGAAGGTGGGCATTAGCCATCGTCACCTTTCACAGTTATGCAAGCTCCAGTTCACAACCCCCCACACAACATTAAGCCAATTTTCAGACTGGTGTACCAACCTAGCAGCACTGTAACTATGTCTCATTCAACACCCAACTGTTTCATTCAGTCAGACAGCTGGGTCATCAGTTTCACTTAGTAATTATACAGCATGGATGTGTACATTTGCCGGAAGCGTAAGTACAGATCCATCATGGCCCGAGATGCACGAAGTACATGTGGGTAATCTGGAAATTATCCGTAAAGAGGCTGATCGGTTTTGGTGTAGACACCCATGGTGATATGGGTGCAACCGATCTTTGCTAAAGGTATGGCTACTGSCTCAGCTTTCCCTCTCCGAAAATATATCCCCTGGGGTTGATCTGTCCTGAATTTCCTTTTCAAAGAAAGGAAAAGTCTGAGCATACAACTTAGGTCAAATGTCTCGTTTTATCTACAGATTTTCTGTGGGTTGCCCTAATGGTCTTCAGGGACTCCACAGAGGACCTTCCTGCCTAGAGAGCAATGAAGTGCTGACTCTTATGAGGAGAGTTTTCCCTCATTGCTTGGGGTCTCTCCACAACTCTTTCACATCAGGATTTTCTTCTGGCCCCATATGGTCAGCTCTGTACTTTACCCCTTCACCGCTTCAAGGGAAACAGCTTATGAGCCAACACCACCTCCTCGTCCTCCAGTTTCTACCTCAAGGAGTACATTGCTCAAAACATTGTATGGCTGATCATTTCCCTGCCCCAACTCTTGAATACACCACTTCATCTTTTCTGCAGGCCTTTGTCTCAGCCATCTTACAGTTTTCCTTAGCTTCTCCTTTTATTAAAAAATCTTTTTTAGAGGTGGTGTTCCTTGCTCGCTTTCTGCCACCACTGCCCCTCCACAATCCTGCCCAAGCCACTAGAGAGCTATTGCCCAGCTGCTGACCACTCCAGAAACTTCCCCACGTGCTGCAGCACCAGTGACTCTCTGGGTTCCCATCACAGCCCTTTTCCCTGGGGATTCCCTCCCCTGTGAAGCCCAGCGTACACTAGCCTCGTCCCACCACTGCTCTCTGCATCCAGACTACAAGCCTGTACTTGCTGCAGGCATGATCAGGGAGGAAAAACACATTGACACTGTGTAAGTCTGGGTCTGAGCCTTGGTTTCTGTCCCAGGTCAGTGCTGTCCCCTCCAGGGAGGCAGAGAGAAACCTCAGGTGAGCGGCGACCGAGCTGACAGCACCACTGCAGCAAGGGTGAAGCCGAACTGCAGTAAGGGTGAAGGCGGGGATTAACACACAGGATAACATCTGCAGGAGGTGGATAACACCAGGCTGATCTAAGTGGCTGAGCAAGGTGGAATGGCCCCTGCAGCCCAAGTTTGCATGAAACCTGCTTCTGATCCAGGCTAATAATGAAACATGAATGGGTAGATCTGAGCCCAACTTACTTTTAACCATCAGAGCACCAAAACCCACGATCTTAGACAATGCTATAGCACCTGTAGACTAATGAGGAATTCATTTTTCTCCTCCAGGACTATTACTTGGGTTGATTGTCCTCAGCAGGAGGTGACTTGTGCACCCATGCAGAGATGTGCAGGGTGGAGAACTCGCCATGCCTCGGTAGATATCTGTAAGATGTGAAACTCTGTCTCTTCCTAGGTGGTATTGATTTCAGCATCTCTCCTTACTGATTCTTCCATGGCACCTTGACAAAATTCAGTTTTATCTATCTGCACGTCTGGCATTAAGTACTTCAAAAACACATGCATGTGCCAAGACCAGCCTGGAAAAACCTGCCTGTGATCTGACAACTATATGTATTTTTCCTACTTTTGAGATAGCTTAGCTCCATTTTTAACAATTACAGCCTCAAATGGCCATGACGTTAACAGAGCACAGAATGTGGTATTTAGAGAGCAGCAATTACGCGGCAGTTGAAGCAAGGTCTGTAAGCAGAAGCAATACATTTTATTAGACTTGGTGCTGTTACAGGACGAAACAAATGAACTCTGGCCTTGTGTGCACTGAATGTCTTCTGAATATCTTTTGTTTACTTTTGCCTCTCTACAAACCATGTCTTTCTTACGTCTTATGTAATAGAGGAAGGTTAAAGAAAAAACAGGTATAAATACGAAGACAACGTTGGTTCCATCAGAAATTAAAAAATTATATATACCATTTTTCAAATGTTAAGATGTTAAGTAAAATCCTGGATTCAAGCACAGTCAGTTTACTCCACCTCAGGTCTTACCATTTGAAGTATGGCCCAGGCCATATTTCTAACTTAGTGCTTTCATTTTTATCAAAATGAAGTAGCTCAGAAGCTCCTTGCCAAATTATGTATTTGTGCCACATATGCACAAAGGAGATCCTTTTTTGCTTGTTCTATTTTTTCCAAGCACATCTTATGTCATTGTTTAATTCTTGATAAAGATCTATTCTCCAAAGCATTATAACTGCAGAACATCAAAATTGCAATGACAAATGTGAAATATTTAGATCCTTGCTTGGGATCAATCTGTAAGTCTAGATGATTTCTCTAATTCTGTTTCTGAAACATATGCAAGCACAGATGTAAAAGGAGAGGAATTATTTCAAGATACCAAAACTCAGTGGTAACTGAATCTCACATGATTTCTTTCAACTTTGGCCAAAACCTTTGCCTCTGCTAATACCAAGGAAACTTGAAGGATGCAGCAAAACAATAGACGGAAATTCTTGCCTGGCAATTGTTTATTTAAAAGCCAGTTCAGCACCGCATAACAATAATAATAATCTGGGGTAGGTGAAGAAGGCACAGCCTTACTCTCTTGAAAGGGCAGTTGAAGGCACTACAGACAAATACAGTGATCACTGGACTGTAATTTACAGCTTGATCTAAAACTTTCCACAAACAAAACCACAGCGGGTGAATCAGAGCTTTGTACGTGTTTTTGTACATCAGAGCTTTTGTACAATGCAGGGTACCCGCATTGCCACCGCTACTCACGCAGGAAAATGTCTTAATCCGGCAGCGGGCCAGAGCTTCACCCCCTCGCTGGCACCGGGGACGCAGACACAGAGAAGGGCGCCCACCCCACCACCATCGGCAGTGACTCAGGTCCTGGTCCCCGTGGTCAGAGGCTTTGGGTCAGCGCTGGTTGAAAGACGGGGCTACCAGCAATCCCTCCAAACTTTCTGGAGGCGTGATTGAGGGCTGACTCAGAGGAAAACATGCCACCTACTGACTCTTGCAGCACCCGGGATTTTCCCTGAAAACTCCTATTCAAAAATTCACACGGAGCTTCACTGGTTTACGGGTAAGGGATCAAGCAAGACAAGAGTCATCACACAGAATGAGAAATTGGATCTGCTTACTGGACTTTCTCTCTTTGCTTTATACAGTTTAGATTTCAGTTTTTACTCAGCTAAGCTACCGTAGATGTCAGAGAAAATTCTGCCTGAGAGGAACTTCTATGGTGCTGCTCTGCAGTACTGTGCAAAACAAAACGATTTTCCAGTGAAATAATATTAGTTTCAGGTTTATGGGATCATTCTGCTAATGGCCATTCCCACAAATAGAGCCTCTGTGATTTGTACACATTAGCTTCAGTGGACTTCTTCCCCAGATTTGTAATTGTCTAGAGTCAGCTTCCTTCCATACATATTGTAGAAGCTTTACATCACTAAATAGCCCTTATGATGAATAGTGAAAGAGTTCTGAAAACTGATTTTTTTTTATGGTGCTGTTCTTTTACCTCTTTGTCTGCAGAGGGAAATTACTGTATCTCTTTTTTTTCTGCCAGATTCTGCTCGTTTACATTAGCCTTAATTTTTAACAACTCTCTTTATTTTGTTTATTGGTATTATTATTTGTAATGTTTACAACAGAAACTGGAAGCCTTTTTTTGACAGCTGGTGAGCCAATTGTACTTTGTTACATGACCATGCACCTAAAATGAACCCTTTCCAAAATCCATTGCATTTAGAGGAGGTAGCAGTCTCTCTCACAATTTTCATTAGTGATTCCAAAGTCTTATTTTACTCTGCATGAGATAACAAATCTCATTTAGATCAACTTGAAAGAGTCTTTCCTTGAGAAGACAAAGTGTTAGAGCCGTTGTACCCATTTACAAGCTAATTAAACTGCACAGCGGTACTACACTTGCTGTTTCTGAACTGTGTAAAAAAAAAGGTTCTTTTTTTGCTGAGTGTGGTAGCAAATATTTTCAGGATGCTTTTGTGGCTGTTTCATTACAAATTCAAATTTTGTATTTCAGAGGATTTAAACAAATAGATAGCTGGGTAAAAAGCTGTGCATATGTTGCCTGGCCTGGCTTTCTGATGAGATACCACCTGTTTTTTCCACAAACAGACAGAAACACCCAGAAAAGAGCTCTGTGCAGGCCCCTGCTGTGGAGCAGGTGAGTACACTGGATTTAGATTTAATCACATTCTGGTGCATGCTCACTCATGTAGCAATTTGTCTTTTTGCATCAGGAATAAAGTATACAAGCTGTCAGTTTAAAACATGCATTTTCCCTTCTGCTTCTGTTATTCTTTCACTGGCGGGCCCCAAAGTCCATATTCTGAAATGAATTTCCAGAGTTAGGCTATGTTTTCTTTCAGCAGATCAGATTTCAAGGCTTTTCTCCTACATGTGTGAGATCTGAGGTTAGCTGAGCCTCGTTGCCTTAAAAATGGGGCTACAAAGGGGGCATAAGAAAAACRGCAGTAGTCTGCCAGAAGAAAGGGGTCAAGTACCCAGAAAGAGCATGGTATCTATTAAAAAGAGTTTTCATGCTATCACATATTCAGAGCCTATTTTTAGTTACAAAAATGATCAGCAGTGAGATGKTTTTTTGTTGTGGCAAGCAAAATGTCTTTCGACTTCCTTTCACTTTCAGGTATCTCTGACTACCTTCTGCCAAAACCAAGTGAAGTCAAGTGGCCAGAAAGGTCACTTGCTACTGATGTAGGGCTTGGCAGTGCCAGGTCCTCAGTATCGGCAGCAGGGTTCATGGCTACCCCTCTTCTGGAAGGGATGAGAGGACCAAAGGACAAGACAGCATGGAGGAACCAGTGGCAGTTTATCTTTCCCCAGCATCTGGGCAGATATGCTCCTTCCTCGGCGTACTCGCTGCCCCTTCATTGGGCACAAAAAGGCTGAAAGTTTGCGAAGCTGAATTTAGAGAAACGTCAAACACAGACAGAGGAGATAATATGGAGGAGGAGAAGACCACCCTCTGAGTAATTCATTCACTCGGTCTCCTGATAACACCCAGTATCTTCCTTATGCAATGCAATCTCTCACCCTGTAATTCTTCACTTCTGCTCTTTGTGCTGTCTCCCGTGAGTGCCAGGTGCTCCTGCTCCTGCTCCAGTAATTTGGAGTCGCGTCCCCCCACAGCCTGTTGAACAACTACGGCTCCCCTTAGAAAAATTAACACCACTTCTAGCTGCACTGAAAGCTGCTAAATTAATTCTTCAAGCATCTGCCAGCGCATAGGGTTACTTCCCATTTTTGCCAGCATTCAGCCTTCTGGCCATATTCTCAGCCGCTCAGTCTCTATCCTTCTCCCCTCCAGCCTGCTTTTCATTTCCTGCCACTCAAATCCAGTCCCCCCAGCCCCCTTACCGAGAAGGAAAAAGAGAAAATAAAACTATCCTAATATCCTTTCACAAATTCACGAAGAATAAACTTATCTGCCAAATGTCAGGCACCAAAACTACCCACATCTAAGATACATTTTTCTTTGCACACTGAGCAGCAATGTATATTGCTCAGAGAAATTCAGAAAGAAGGGAGCTTTTTGCAACATCTGCATTTCCTGCTGTATATTCATTCTTTTTTTTTTTCCTGCAGGGAAATTTAGGGCAATNGCAGGGAAATTTAGGGCAATCAATATATAAAATAGTGTCATTCTTCTTTGGTCTACAACCATACCTGTATTTTAGCAGAAAAAAAAAAAAAAAAAGACAATTTCCTAATAGCCACAGGGAAAGAAAAAAAAAGATTGCCTATTAAATAGCACCAGTGTTGATGAAAACAGATTCCGGTGACTCGACTTTTGCATTGTCTGTTGCTCATTACAGCAGCACACAGTTGTACCGATTACAGTTGAGACTGTCAAGATTTCCATCCTGCACCACTTGACCAGACGTATTTGCTCAGGGCTGAAATGTAGCATGCTGTACACGGGCCATCTTTTATTAAGCAAATGGCAATTGAAAGGGTAGCAAGGCCTTAGCCAGCGTTGAGTTTCCCTCACAAGCCCATGCAAACTACTACTAAAAGCAAGAGAGAAGTCTCCTGCAGCAACAAGGCACTCTTAGAGCAGACACTCTCAAGTAATGCCACATTATTCATCACAATAGTATCTCTCAATAGCAGATGGTTATCACTATGGCTATAAGCAAAGCAAGGCAAGGCAAGGCTTCTAGGGAAAGACAATTTCTTTTATTAGACTAGTTGGCATATTTGGAAGAAACGAACAAGCTTTGAGGAACACGAACTCTTCTTCAAGGCACCATTTGAAACCATTTTCAGCCCGTTCTCTCCCCAGCCACTCCTCACTCCTCAGAGAGGATTTTTTGTTGTGCAGGGAAGTTTAGAGGATCATTAAACAAGTTACCCTCTCACTGGATTTTGTTCTGGCAGATTGAGTTTACGCCATAAACGTTATTTGTATCACATAGCCACGATGTCTGCCCATGCAGGCATCAGAGGAACTGTATAAGAAGGCATAAGTCCAGAGGAAACCGATGGTGAAAGTTTTGGTATAAAAAGACATCAACTTCCTGGCTTTAGTGATTTTTAAAAGATTATTATTGTATTAGCTATGCACGTTAGGATGAACACTGCAGGTGAGAGGATCAGCGGCTGGGAGGGAGGTCTCCAGCCCAGCCTGCTGCTCAGGGCAGGGTCCCAGCTGGGCTATTGCCACGCACGTGTCCCCGGCCGTGGGCCGCTGGGAGTGTGGCCTTGCCATGGTGGTGAGCACCCCAGAGGCTGCAGCAGGAGGGGGGCACCCATGGGGACAGGAGACGGGTGATGCTGGCATGAAAAGGGGGTCCCCTGGCCCAGGAGCCACGGGAAGGCCACGTCCTGCGGCTTTCCCCTGCTGTTACCCCCAGGTCTTCCTCTGGGGCTCCCGGTGGACTGTCGTACACAGTGGTCCAGCACAGGTAAAAAGCGGCAGGGGCTTTCCTGTGTGCCCCCAGCTCGCAGCCCCTGCACACAGCCTCTCAAACCAGAGGCAGAGCAGCACCCTCCTCCTGCTCCCAGGAAAACCCAGCCCTCACCCTGCCCTAGCCCTAAGTGACTGTCCCCTCCTGGCCATGCCATAATTCTCCTGAGGTTCAACTCCTTCAGGGCCCTGCAGGCAGCACTTCAAGTCCCCATCACACATCTGAAGCGAGGAATTTTGCTAGATGGCTGCGGGGGGATCACGTATCGCAGGAAGGCCAGGTAGGCTGTGCTGGCTTACTGCTGTCAACTCCCTGATGGGAAAGAGTGCTTCCTTAAGGGTAAAAAATCCAACCGTTTGTAGCAGTGGAAGAGCTCCCGTCATTGCAGCAATGCACACGCCTTGTTTTTGATGAGAGGAGTGGAGGACGCGTGTGACAACGGCAGTGGGTGACAGCCTGGGGCAGATGCCGCAGTGCCAGAAGGACTCAGCCTCACTCCCAGCCCGGCTCCCCAGTGAGGGTCACAGCTCATGGCGAACAAAGCCCCTGCTTACCCAGCACGCCAGGGAAGAGGCCACTCGGGCAAGCTGTCACACCACAGCCCGCACGCGTTTTTCTCATTCGGGAGCTGGCAGCCGCCTCCAGCAGACTGTGCACCGCTCTACCTATGCCTTTAACAGTCCTCACCTTCTCTTAAATACCTTCTTGGTTTAAACGCCAGGCTCGTGTTGCAACCACCTCCCAAAGCCTTTCGGGTGCTCTCTTCCTGAATGCTGAATCTTCACAAATTAAGCGTGTCACAGCTTGCATGCATCTTTCTCACTGTACTTCCCATCCTGAGGTCTGACCGTACAGACAGGTTAGCTTGCATAATGTTATCAGAAGCTCATGCAGTTTGTAATTTTCCCAAGATCCCAGCTCTTGGCACACGGCGAGGTTTTGGCTTTCTGTTTTATTAAGTACAGTTCTAGCCCTTACGGAGGTAGGAGGTTTGAAAATTAAATGCTGTCAGTCCAGAAAATAAAGGGCAACCAAACCCAGAATCCATAGTTATTATTTTAAAAAATACATGATGTCAGACCGTCTCAAGATTTCTGAAGGCTTGGGGTTGGCAATACAAAACCTGCCTCTAATTCCTTGAGTCTGGAGAGAGATGTATCTGTATTGCAAAAGCACAGCAATAGAGATTTCATTCTCATCCTGTTATCATCCATCATCACTCTGCCAGGCACAGACACACGCACACCATTTCAAGCAGTCTGGGCCACATCCTTATTTAGAGAATAGTCTCAGCTTCCTTGTACTTTTGCTCGGTGCCCGCTCATGCCATGCAGCACATTAACATAACAGCTGACAGAATTAATCAGCAGTAATAAAAGCACTTGCATGACTTGACCCGTATAATCTATTTGAGGACATCTCTCTTGCTTGCTCTTTCACTCACCCTCTGCTTTTATGTCTAGATCACTTATTTTTACCCGTCATCTGCAGAGCAATTTAAGCACACTGCAGCGCTCGTGTGATTACTGAGCTACACGGCAGAAGTTACTTTTGGCAGTGGCTATTGTACAAAGTGGGTCAAATATAGCTGCAAAGCTGTTCTTGGGCAGCCTTTTTTTTTTTCTCTAAATGAAGATCTGTATTGGAAACATGTAATTTGGTGTGAGACAAAAAAAAGCCCCAAAAATAAATCCAATCAAGTTTTGAAAAAATACTAAGAAGCAGTGTCGTGGTTTAACCCCAGCCAGCAACTAAGCCTCACAGAGCCGCTCACTCACTCCGCCCCCCCCGGTGGGATGGGGGAGAGAATCGGAAGGGTAAAAGTCAGAAAACTCATGGGTTGAGATAAAGACAGCTTAATAGGTAAAGCAAAAGCCGTGCACGCAAGCAAAGCAAACCAAGGAATTCATTCAGTCCTTCCCATCGGCAGGCAGGTGTTCAGCCATCTCCAGGAAAGCAGGGCTCCATCACGTGTGACGGTTACTTGGGAAGACAAACACCAYCACTCCAAACGTTCCCCCCCTTCCTTCTTCTTCCCCCAGCTTTATATACTGAGCATGATGTCACATGGTATGGAATACCCCGTTGGCCAGTTGGGTYAGCTGTCCTGGCTATGCTCCCTCACAGCTTCTTGTGCACCTGGCAGAGCATGGGAAGCTGAAAAGTCCTTGACTAGTAGACTCCTTAGCAACAACTAAAAACATCAGCGTGTTATCAACATTCTTCTCATACTAAATCCAAAACATAGCACTATACCAGCTACTAGGAAAAAAATTAACTCTATCCCAGCTGAAACTAGGACAAGCAGCAAAGCAAAAAGTTAAAAAAATGGAAATAAAGGGAAGGAAAAGCTATTTATTGGAAGTGACCACAAGAGTTATTATGCATGACAGGAGATGTCACTCTTTTGTCCTGGTGTGTTATTGTTGTTAATAAAGTATATTTAATCTAATCAAAGGACACAAAAGGGAAATGTTCAGACTAGGGCAACGAAATTTTTTTCAGACCTGTGGGCCTTCCTTATGAGAAGAGATGAAAATGCCTGATTTTATTTCATGTGCAAAGAAGTAAATGATGAGGACATGAGTAATTCAACAAAGCCAATAGAAAGGACCATTCAAGAAGAAATAAGGGAACAACTACAATTTCAGCTATAATCCAGGTAGAAAGACGACTCTCTGCCTGGACTGATGGTGGAGACGAGGCAAGTCAAGCAACAGGAAATTCCTTCTCCTGAAGCCACACATACACATATTTTTCCCTGGGAATCCTGTTTTGTGTTACTTCCTGAGGGCTTATCCCAGGAGATTTGTATCAGTGGGATCATCTGGAGTGATACTGCACACTGACCACCCTGCATGGCATCGCAGCTGGCAAGCTGTGAGAGCAGGTCTCCAGCACTGGGCTGGCTCTTCCTGCTCCTGTGGGTGCAGGTGACATCCAGGATGTGCTAGGAGAGTCTGATGGATGCCTTTCTGCCCCTACCTTTTCATGCACAGGGTGTCACYGTCTAACCTCTATCAAGAAAGTTAAAGTACAGGCAGACGCAATTCCCTATGCTACTTTTAAATTTGAAAGTATGCAAATACACATGCAAGCAAGGCATGGCCCAATAGACCTGGTCTGCTGCCAGGGTACACCTGCAAATTTGAGGGGGCTCCTCGATTAGGCAATTGCATGACTGCTCCCCTTAAATAGGCTGATGATTATAAGATACATTCTCCATCTGAGTCAGAAATGTATTTCCCTTCCTTCATTCCACGTCGTTGTGATAGACCCCACTTGCACAATTTTTGCCTATAAAGGTATTACAGGGAGACAGGTGGAGATTAATAAATTAAACTGTACCTTATTAAATACACTTTCTACTTGTTTAGCCTATACACTATCCATTTCCAGATGTCAGTTTTTCTAGCTGTGTTTTATCAATAAATTTACTCAGTATCTCTCTGATTTCATATTTGGTGCAATGCCTGTGGAGCTGCCCGGATAGAGTTGTGTGGGGCAGCGCAGAAGGCATCATTTCTGTTTGCTGGCTCTAGGAGATGGTTACGCTTCAAAACAAAATGAGCATGGTTAGGTCAGGTTCTAGAAACAAGCTCATTTCTTTGAAATGTGCAAATCTTAACACTGGTAAATCTTCGCTGTTAGTGTGTTGCAAAAAGCAAATCTGGAAACAGAACTTCTTAGTTGTTTATTTACGGAGCCCAAATAAAGGGGAAGGACTTTTGGTACAGATAAACAAATTTGGAGTGGATGGGAGAGGGTTGGTTTTGCTTTTGAATTTTTCCTCTGTACCTCCTCCTGACAGTCCTTCATGACAACTCTCCCCTGAGACTTACAGCTATTGATCCTAATTAGATTTGTTACAGATATCAGCTATTTTGGATAGGCACTCTGGTGTCTCATTTAATGTTTGAGCCAAACCATTCACCAACTGAAGAGGTTCTGCAGTAGCTGAGGCTCTGGACTATATTGCCCTGCACACCGTGTTTTTTCCATGATGTTTCCAACATCACACTGTGATGTTTACAAACGTCACACCATGATGTTTCCAACAACTCCTCTTCTCTTTCCATGCCTTGTCAAGGCATGAAATGCCATCCCAAGAAGGGTTCTTCAGCTCTTTGTAAAATATCATCAATTAGTTAGCATATGTTCGAGGCTTCATGAACAGGCATCTATATTTGCATGTGCTTCTCACTGGTTTAACTTGCAGATCCCTACGCTCAAGATGATGGTGTTTCTCTATTTGTCTATCTGCATTTTAGTCAAACAATAGAGCTAAGGAGGGAAGCCTCACATAAAACTGAATTGACTGGCAAAGTTTCAGCCCTTCTCTACATAAGTCTTTTACACAGTGCCTGACTGAGCTGTGGAACTCTTTGTCACAGGGCACTGTGGTTCCTAAAGGATGACATGATTTCATAAAGTGCGTGGATTAAGATATGTAAGTAAACATTTGGGACTGTAAAAACCAAAAATATTACCTCTAGGACAGGAAGACTCCAAGCCAAACTTTTCTGGAGTTGGAGGAGATACTCTATGGAAGTTCTTGTGCTTCTCCCCAGGATCTGCTATTGGCCACTCTCTGTGGGAGGACATAGTGTGAGGCTATACAATCTTTGATTATCCCTTGACCTGTTTTCTTATCAACAGATGCAAAAAGTAAGAAAGTTCTACAGGTATTAACTTTAAATTTCCCAAGTGACCTCTATATGCAGTCATACAATGGCCAGTAACAGTGCTTTTGGCCTGTCATGTTTTCTTCCCTGAAGCTAGTTCTTGGCGGTTCTGCTGAGTCTGCCAAGCCTGGATCCACAGGAAAGCTCCAACACTGCCTGAGACTAACAGAGAAACTGAGGGGGTCTTGAGCAAACATATTCAGAAAGCATCACTTGCTTCGGTTCAATGTAGAAAGAACTGGCCAACAAGAAATCGGCTGGGAGGCTCAATCATTTACATCTAGGACATGGAAGAGGATGAGTCTACTCTTCATATGGTGAAAGGCAGAAAATGGCTAGCAAGCCATGACCATGAAAGGGAAAAGAACTGGGTAAAATTCTGCATAGCTGGAAGACTCAAGCAGTGTCAGTAGCACATTGAATGTAGAAAGCAGCCTTGAAATTTTAAAAATAGCAAGTGGAAGAAAAAAGGAAGTTTATGATAAAAATATGCATCCAAAATGCATTTTACAAAGCATTGTAMAAACTTGAAAGGGGAAGCAATAAAATTCAGGCCAGCACAGTTAAGAACTTTAAGAGATCTTTAAAAGGTTAGGAGTGAAAGGACTGTCATTCAGTGCATATATTGGAACAAATGGTCAACTTTGAGAAAATGGCCAAATTTTCAAGAGTAATAAACAAGTGAGAATGCCTGTTATTAGTGGGAAGGCTTGGACAATTTCTATTCAAGAATTTTACAAGAACTGGCTAAGGAATTTTCTGAACTCCCTCCTTGAGTCACTTTTGGTTGTGGGTTTTTGTTTTTCTTCAGCAGCTGTTGGAATGTAGGGGAAAACCTGGGAAGAGAGATGAAAATCATTTAGGATTGTGCCAATATTTAAAACAGGTAGGTAAGATGAAAACTATTACATTGGTGCTTGTCTCTGAATCTTGAAGGATATATCCATATATCTCTCATCAGTCTTACAGAGTATATCTATATTGCACAGTGCAGCTCTTTGCTGAGATAATATCTTGGTTTTAGGAACAATATAGCTGTATCAGTGCAGCCTCTGCCCTATTTTAATTAGCCTGGGCATACCACTGTGCTGATGCAGCTAAACTGTTCCCAGTTCTGGAGCTGGTTCAGTTGGAGTTATGTCAGGTATTGTAGCATATTTTGGTATTGCACCATAAAGACAGAAAGGCTAGACTCCATAAGTCTGGCCATGTAGTATATTGCTCAACGAAGGGGTCATACTTGTACCAGTAAAGAGAACTTCCTATTGGAAGAACAGGCAACAATACAACATAAATCTCACCAGCTATCCTTCCAGCAGGGTAATTTGTACTTGTCTGTCTCCAGCAATCGTGCACTTACAGCGTTACAAACAATGATATATGAGCATTCGTGTGAAATATGGTTCAGATGTTGCCACCATATCATGAACTACTTTGCACGAGACTTCTTAGTGCAGATGAGGTGAATAAGGTGCCAGCCATGATGATTTATGCACACAGAACCAAAAGGAAAAAAAAAGTTGAGAGAAAACTCTCGATTAGAAGGGGAAAGAAAAATACTGAAGACATAAAAAATCATCACATATTCTACAGCATGGTTTGTTGAAGAATACAAAATGGGATCTTTCATTTGTGTATCATTTTGTTTTTCTTTTCTGTAGTTGGTTTTTTTTTTAACAATTTCTCTTGGAGTCTTATGGGACTTCTTCCACAGTAACTGCCCTGGAAGCTATTATCCTAATTGCACAGATAATTCGTGGAACCCACAGGCTAGTACTTGGACTTGGCTTTCCCTGCTGCCAACTTTTCTTTTTCCCCATCAGATTTTCTTCCTTGTTTAGTGCCACACTCCTCATCTTTCTCTTTTCCTCCCTGCTGTGAAAATATGTTTCTTTTCTGCTCTCTCTAAAGCTCCTCTCGCCTGAGGAGGAGATCTGGGATCCTGCGGAGCCGTCCACAGGCTGCTCGTAAATGGGAAAACAGTGGCTGCAGTGGCCCCTTGCAGGGTCTGCTGGCTGCCCGGGGCAGTACCCTCCCAAGGTACCCAAGTTACCTCCAGCAAAGCCCTGCTAGCTGAGAAGCATCACGAGTTATTCCTGGAGGAGTGAATACATGGCTATCCTGCTCCTTGAAGCCAGCATTTCCTGCTCCCGTGTACCCTTATGACACCYGGTGAGCGACGCTTGGTGCCCTCAGCTCGCTGTGGCGTGGCTCAGGCTCAGGTGTAGCTGGCGCAGGTATGGCTGTGCCCTGCAGAGGTGTCTGCTGGCATGGCGGAAACCCCCAGCTCTGTGTGTGTACGGTCCCTTTGCTGTGATGAACATCAGCGTCCCAACTTGGACGTATTTAATTGCTTTCGTCATTAAAATGACAAGCAGATAGGATTCATGAGAGCACGGACTAGAGGTAAGCCCACCTGGGCACAACAACTGGCCCTCCCTCCTATCCTCCAAAATATAACAGAGATTACAGACTCCCATCAATATCTGCCCTGCTGTTGCTTGGCCTCTGTCCTCAACATTCATGAGCTTTCACCCCTAGTTACAAAACATACCTTCAGCATCCCTGAATGTGCATGTAAAATCTTAAGAACAAAGCCGTAGGAAGAAAGAATGAGAAAGAAAAAATATTGTCTGTATCTATGGCTCCTTCAATGAAAGGGGAAGAGTGAAGTAAAGTACTAAGGGAAGCCCAAGACTACATCATGGTGGCAGTAAGGCTTTCCTTCCCAAGCTAACACCCAATCTGCTTCACCATGAGATTAGGGAAGAAAGAAATACAGTCTTCATGATTAGTTCCAGAATTTGCAGAGAGGTGCTTAGCTCTCCTCTCATAGAAGGGCTTTTGTGTGTATGTGTATGCTTTTTTAAGTCTTTGGCAACCTCCCATCACTACAATAGATTCACTGCAAACATATGCATCGTATTAGTAAGTTATATTGTCCTTTACCTTCCCTCATCATGTCAGCAGTATCAAGTTCTGGAATTAATTTGATGTCCTCTTTCTTCATTCTAATTGTAATAAACCAGTCTTTCCCAGCTACTCATGTAATATTTTGAGTGTAATCTTTCTAACTCTTATGATTTGAAGGTTTGGTTTTGTTTTTTTTAACTCTGGTTTCTAGAGTCCTGTAGGTTTCATTTAAAAATTAATTTGCCCCCGGGATTGCAGAGAAAAGTTGAAACGAAATTGAAAACTTCTAACAATCCAAAGCAAATGAAAAGAATTTTGCAGCTAGTATTTTTCTATCATCTCATTATTTTTAGACCAATCTAGTGATTTTTGTGATCTGCCTTTCGACTTTTGAATGCATAGGGCTAGTGCATCTGCTTCAGTCCCTGTTATGCTAAGGGGGCATGCTGTTCACATGCTGAAATTCTGGCACTTCTTAGGGAAGAAACCTTTTCTCGGGAAGTAACTGCCATGTAGTTCAGGATGCTGCCCGTGTCCTGTAAAGAAAGGATCAAATACTGGGCCAGAGCAGCTCCAGCTGAAGGGAGATGTTCTCTTCTCCATCAGTAATTAAAGGTGGATTTTTGTTTATTAATTTTCTGCTGGCGCTTCTTGTGCTCACTCAAGCGTTACCTCCCAGCAGAAACCCCACATGCCGAGGTGTACTGCCTTTGCTCTGCGAAAAGCTTGCACAGAGCAGACGGGAGTTTTCACTTATCAGACAAGGATAGCCCGTTTCTTCAATTTAGATCTTAACCTCACTGGACCAAAAAAACCTTACTCCTGATTTACATCTTTACAAAGTAGGAAAGAACCAGGTTTATGGCATCCTATGTTTCTCCCGAGGTTTTCTTTGACAAGTGACGTCTTGTTACAATTCTGTAGGCACAGACCAGGGTCCGTCAGCGCAAACTCCTCATTTATCTGTCCCGTGGACACCCACGTACTGCCAAGTCTCAGCTCTAAGCCAGTTCCCAATACACACGCTGTACTATGCAGCCCAGTACATATGCATAGTTGAAGTTAAATAAGTCTTTTCCTGCATTCTCTGCACGTATTGTGTATCTCTAAGTTTCGTACAGCTACAGTAGAAGTTATTCCAAAAATGAAGGTGCTAAAAATATCTAGGCTTCAGAACTGAAATAGCATCCACATAGTGCAGCTTTTTTTCCTCTAGGTATATGTCCTTCTTCTCAAGAAATGTTAATAAGACTCCTGTACACAACCACATTGCAGATAGAACAGTACCACACATCTTTTTTATAATACTACATTTTTTAACAGCGTATACACAGACATCTGGCTAATAGTCATTGGAAGACATGGCACAATACTACCCCAGTTCCTGCATTTATACAAAACACTGAAAGGAATCTAGAAGACTCTTCCTCTCTTCTTTACTTTCATAAATTAAATACACAACATGCCCCTTCTGGAAAATTCACACCACATTTCCAACATTTAGTCATAATGAAAACCAGAAGGCCACAGTCTGGCTGCTCTGGAGCGTGTGCACGCTGCAGAGAGAAGGAATAAGGACCATTTCCTCTGTTCACATGTCTCTTGTGAGGGAGCTGAAGTCTCTGCAAAATGGTGGGGTCAAGAGGCTGCAGGCTCCATGTCCTGAAGGTCCAGCCCTGAGAGCCCTGCGACTACATGGGGTCTAGGCTGATGTTTCAGCCCTGACAGACATCAGGGGCAGGGGGGAAGAAAAAACAGGGCAAAAATCAGCTTTGGAATATGAGCAAAATCTGATTATAAAAGCTTTGGGTTGGAGGGGTGGGAAGCATCCTTCTCATCTCAGCTGCTTGTTGACACCAGGATCCTCAGGCACACATTTTGGACCCAGAGCCTGGGGGCTCCAGCGGCGATGGACATGACGGAGACGGCGCCAGTGGACACCTGGGACAGCCTTGCCATAGCCTGCCTGTTCCCTGAGGATGAGCAAAGTGAGGGCATCCGGGGAAGCACGGGAGAGCCCCTGGCTCTGCGGGCCCTCCGGCGGAGGGGAGCCCTGGGGCGCTGTGGGGACCCCCCACTGCCACCACCACCTCTGCCTCCGCAGACAGCAATGGGAAGGGGGACCTCCTGCCTGCGGCACAACTCAGCCGCCCGTGAAATGGTGAGGAAGTGGCAGTTATGGTCCAGAGAGGGCTTTTGAAATAATTTTTTAAAATTGAATAGGAATATAACATACTCTTAGCTAATGTACCTGAGTCAGCTGAAGGTGCTGGAGAGAGCCAAATCCTTTTCTCCCTCTGTAAATACATATGATTTCCCTCCGTCTGTGCACGGCACTGCTGGATAAGAACAGCCACAAACTGTACCGAAATGTACTTTCCAAACAGTAATCAAATTTACTTAATTTATATTCACATCCTTTTTGGATCCTCTTTCTGAAAACATCCTGCTAAAAAGGTCTCTTTTCAAGACTGCTGGTCTTGAAAGAGGAAATGTTGTAGAAATTCATAAAGAGACTGTGTGTGGGGTTGTAATCACAGATTTGCAGAGGCTAGGGGGTAGGCTGAGACAAAACGGTGTCCTGGGTGAGGAGCGGGTGTCAGGCCAGCACTGCTAAAAAGGTACCACCAGGAGCCGGTACTCAGGTGTCCCTCTTTCACTGGGGGTCTGCCTATGGAGAAGTCCACCTCCTGCACCTGCAGTGAACTGAAAACACGGGATGACTGCATGGAAAAGGAAGAGAGTCTGAGCCGAACATAAATAATTAACTCCGTCGCCTCTCAGGAAGACTAACAGCCCTTTCAGGCTACGAGTAACACCATTAAAGACYGTGGCAAGAGAGGTATTTCATGGTGAGGGAAGGATTTGTTACCTCCTCTGCATAACAAGTGGAAAACTATAAAGAGGGGAGAGCACTAAATTACGTATGCAATCTGCTTGAGGAACAGTTTGGAGACATGGAAAGTCAAAGGTAATGTACTGTTGACAAGCAGAGCACAGGAAAAGGAAAACACTCTGTCATGCTAAACACATTACATCGCTCTCCAAGGGCTTGCAGGAGAGAACACTGAATTCTCCAAAGGATGCCAGCATGGAAGCGAGCAGGACTGAAGTTTATTTTCTAGGAAGCTCACCAAATCCAAGCGTTAGACTTTAAAACTATAATAAAGAGACAATTTAAAAGACCATTGAAATAAAAAATAATTCCAAGAAGTGTACCTAATGAATCATGAAACAGAAATACATGGTGTGACTGGTGCATCCAGATCAAAACTCCAGATCACATTGTTTAAATAATTACTGCAGTTATTTTGCTAGCATAGAAATAGTTCTTGCAAAATATGTTCTTCACAGATAATTAGAACAAACCGTACATTCACAGTCTATGGGGAAAATGAGAACTACAGTGCAAGTACAAATAAACACATAGCTTTGGTTTGACACTATGCGCTGCTGAAATATGCCTAGATGTGCATGCACCAGAGGTGGATCCAGGTTCCGGTGATTTTTAATGCTACTTGATGTTAACTGGCGCAGCAGATCTGACGGTGTTCCCATCTATTTGCCCATTCGGAGCAAGCGCAAGGAATCAATTGTTCAGCTACACTTTCTGCAGTGGATTAGGAATAAAGATCAGGTTGCTGTCAGGGTGGCTGTTGCAGGGAATCCATTGATGTGATTAAGGCATTACAATTGCAAAAGAGGAAGAGAGATTTTTATCTAACCATTATCTTCCCAGCTCTTTCTGCCAGGTTGTATGCCAGGTAACATTATCTGTTTGTCTCTTTGTAACTGTCTAGCACTTTTTTCATTATAGATAGACCTGCCTCAATATGAGATTAGGGATAACAGCTATATTTAGGAGGATTTGGAAGACATCTATATTTAAAAGGAAATCTTGGGAATGGGAGCTTTAGGGAAATGTTAAATATATAAGATATGGCCAAGCAAAAAGCTGTTGTTATATCTAGACAGAGGATTTTGTCATGAAAAATGCTTATGGAGATTTCATACTTACAGCTTCACTACAAAGGAAGGATATGGTGCAGTAACGGAGCGCGTGAATTTATAGAGCACCAATTATCCAGCACTAGCTTCCTGCCCAGACACCCCTAATGCATAATGGATGTGAGGTACCTTATTCCATTTTTTAAAGTAAAAGTGGTAGCTTTCCTATGAATACATAAATCCAAGACTCTGTCTTCCATGACAGAATGATGGGCTGGGGGGAAGAGGCAGTTTGCAGAGAAATGCCTGTTACTAAACTGTTACCTCACCCTATGTCCTAGATGAAAACAAGGCATCTGGAGTGTTCAGAACAGGTACTGAGGAGGGTTCAGTATGATACCACAAACCTGTGCTTACATTGTCCGGCAGCAGATGCATAGTGCTGTAATCCATTTTCTTTTCAAAATGAGACAGCTAATGAGCAATAAAAAGAGACCAATGCTTTATCTCTAGTGTTAGAAAGGCATATTTTTACTGTGTGCTTGATTTCCCCTGCATAACATTTGTGGGGGCAGAGCGCTGAAGATATACTGGAAGGGTGAAAGAGGTAAGGTTAACCTTAGTAGATATTCTGCTGGCCTGTTCTTGTCTCAAAAAAAAAGAAAAAAAAGACAACAAAACCAGTCAGTGCCTTTTCTTCACTGATATTTTACAGTGTTATAACAACCCCACACTGTAGAAACCATCCTTGGGGCAGTGAAGAGAAAGGACCAGGTAATGTGAACTAGTAGGAACATAAAGCTCTAGAATATGAAATGGGACAGAGTTTTTCCAGAGAGTAGTAAAACTTCACAACTTCTTAATTCAACGCAGAATTAGTCCAGCAATAGCTTTCAGCAGTTGCTGAATGTGTCTTCTTTATGCAACTTCTTGCCTTAGTTCAACACTATTCCCAATAAAAAGTTGTCCTATTAAAACCAAACTCTATGGGGTTTAAAAATGTATCTTAGATTTTGACTGACAGTGTTTGGTGAGGAATAAAGTACTCTTTTGAAAGAAGACAGGAAAAATTGATTTGACAGCCAACACAGAAAGAGGAGCACTCTTCCTCCCAAAATAATACCACCAAAAGGACTGCAAGAATTACTGTGGATATTAATAAAAACAAACAGGCACTGGAAATTTGTACCTGGTATTTATTTGTGTGTTCAATCATGACCCCTTAAAAGAAAGGAAGGAAGAATAAGAAACTTTAAGGTTCCCATGGTATCGTTTCAATCCTGTACTACATATCCCACCAACTACAGGTAGAGCTGTAATGGAAAACAGGAGTTTGGAAGTTTGAAGACAGTGAAGGAATGTCGTCTACCAAGTCCTTTATGCAAACAGTGAAGGGGCATAGGCTAACTCATGGTGATTTTCCAGCACAGGTAAACACCTAGACAAATAAATTAAGCTAACACAGATTAGGAGGTGGATGTTAGAATCTTTTCCTGATTTTTTCTGCATGTTCACAACACTCAGTGCCTGAAATGTGAAACTCCATCTGTGTTTACCAGTCTCAGATTCAGATCTTCTTGACAACTGATGGCCATCTCAGCATTGCCCTGGCAGATTCAGGAAGAGAAAAGAAAAAAAAAAAAAAGGCAGAAAAAAAGACAGAACTGATTTTAAACAGTGAAAGTAAAAAATAATTTCATTAAGCCATACAGTGTTCTAGCAAGTTTTTCTTAAGTATTTCTCTCTTTTGAAGGCAAGCAAACATGGCTGCACAGACTTTAAATCTCTTTTAAACAATAATGGGAAAACATTACTCATTACATACACAAAAATATAATTATATAAATTGAATTGAATTCCTGGTGAAAGGTTATCTTTGCAATTACCAGCATTAACACTTAAATAAAATTGAAGTTTTGTCACTGACTTCAAAGAAATCAGGATTTCATCCTTAGTTATATTTTTCAAGTGAAATTATAGGGTAAAACTTTTTGAGGCTAACAACAAAAGACTGTGGTTGATGTCAGTGGATTTAGTGGGAGTAGGTGGTAAATTAACAACGTATAAAGGAGCTACCGAAAATATGCAAGAATATTTCCCAAATCTTCTAGAATGCCCGTTTCAAATTCTGTACAGTATATTGGTTATTCAGACATATATGAGTAAGTGTGGGTGAAACAAAAGGAGTGTTTTACATTTGAGCCTACTGCTGTTGGAGTCAATGAAGATTTGTCGCTAATTTTTATTGGAAACAGTCCTAGTCCTTTCCAGAGCAGCAAGGCAGTGCAGATCATGAAGTGAATCGGCAACACAGTATTGCTGAGGAAGGGTTTTTCATGAAAATTATTCTTGTGTGCCTAGTGTCTGCTAGACACAGCCCTTGCTTCTTTTTTATGTAGTTTATCGCAGAATCTCCTTATCTCTGAAATGATTATTGATAAATAATATTAAGCTGCATTTCATTAATCACTCAACTAATAGTTTTAATTGGTCCAAGAAAGGTTGGAAAAGCACATTCATGGGTGGAGGGTGCTGTACCAGATTTGGTATCTTTTCTTTTCTTGCTCTTACAATGCAAATTTGTCCTTTTCAAAGAGGTGATGAAGAGCCACATGTATTTATTCAAATAAGATCCAAACTCAGCAGCCTGCCTGTAGTCCTTTCTCACACTGGATGTCCCTGACTTCCCCAGGAGTCCCTCGGGCAAGGCCATGCACCGGGGATGGTGTCCGTATCAATCACGGCCAATTCTTCCTCATATGGCAATGCTGGTGTGGTGCAACTGATAAATAACAGGTGGCTAGTGCAAAGGAATGCAGGCACATAACAAAGGCTGTGTAGGGTTAAAACATTGGGATTTTGCCTGCAGCTGTCCACAATAAATATGCGTAAGTTCATTTTTTGCTTAGTTATGGATTCATCCACCTGTTTTCCTGAGAGTGCCAGACATTTTGTACTCTAATTATTACCAGGTCCTATCCAAAGTCCATTTAAGTTAACACAAAAGAAGTTGTCAGTGATCTCAGGGAACTGGGATCAAGCCATATGGAGCAGTTTCACTAGCATATTTGTATTACGGGTTCTCAGTTTTGACCTTATGAGAGTAGGGCCTTGCACAATTCTTTGTGCAAGGCACTTACAGATTCTGTGCTGTTCTTATTTCCAGGTAGTTTTTAAAAATAAACCTTTGCTCCTGTTATTTTTTTCCAATAGATACCTCTGCAGAACCGCAAAGTCAATGGAGGATTCAGAGCTGCAGCCCCAGTCAGCAGAGATTGATGTTGCTCTGCTGATGGCTCCCACCTCGCTTCAGACTTCAGACCTTCCCAGGTCAGCTTTCACACTCTCTCCAGACCTGCTTCATCTGCAGCACAACATTGCCCATAAAGCAGATGAAGCACTGCTGCCACGGAAATGAGCACTCCGCCTTCAGACCACCACTTTGACACTTCTTCTGATGCTTGTTGCTTTCTACCTGCTCTTCTCTTCGACTCTCACCTTACCAGTGTACATCTGATGATTTTATCTCTAATGCCTTTGTACCCAAGTAAGGCCATAGGGTATCCTACAGGCATAGTTAATCAGTGAATCCACAGGCAGAATAACAGCCCTCAAAAGTATAAACTTATCAGGAAAATACCTATAATCTGTGAAAGCTCCAGAAAACTTCACATACAAGGGTCAAGATTTGCAAAAGAAAAAAGGAATACCTGGAGGTAAGTTCCCAGGGGCATCATTCAACAACTCTGTAGATAACCAGATGTACAAAGTATCAAGCATTACCAGTTTCCAGTGAGTTTCAGGATCCATTTTATAAATCTGGAACTGCATCACATAATATACTATATATCACTTAATAATATGTTTAACGACGTAAGCCATCATATCATGCAACTTGGCCTTCTCTATACTTCATTTTCCCTCTTAGTGAAACAATCAGTGAAGCAATTTCTTGAACTCGACACTGCATAGCTACTCAGAATCATTAAATCTCATGCCTTATTTTATAACAAAACCTCTGGTTAATCAACATCAGACTTATCTCTTTTTATTACTGTCTGGTATTTACATTGAAGATGTTGGCTAGTCTTGAAACTGAGGTGGTAGAAATATGGTTTGCGTTTAAAAAATGAACCCATGTTCACTGACACCTCTCTGCACAATTATTTTCTGGTGTGAGTCCCTTGGGATGGAGATCCTTGTCAGCCAGGTTTCGGGAGGTTCATGGATATGATTAGGTGATGGTGTCCCAAGTGGCTAGCGTGCACAAAACAACAAGAAATCAGTCTTCCAGTCTTGGCAAGTAAATGGAAGAAGAGCTGGCCTAGACTTTTTTCTTTAATATGTCTTTACTTGTTGTTTAATTTTTTTCATTCCTACTTTATACTTACATTAGCAGACTAAGCTAAAATTTTACGGGTAGTTTTCTTCTCTGTAATATTGTAATTTGCAGTAGCTGTTAGTGTAGACCTACTTATGTGATCCAGCAGTCAGTGGTTTGGAGCTAGAAGAAAAATCATCAGGAAGATTATTTCCCCAAATCTGTTTGCTTTTTAAAGACTGGAACAGAAAGTTTGAAATATCTTCTCTTAATATCACATTGGTAAATCAAGCTGCATTTGCTTGCTGCTGACTACTTTTCACGCAGTACTCTCATGACTATTTGAGTAAGAAGAGCAACAGGGCCCCTTTGATGCCACATGAGATGGGAATCCCTCCGTCGGATCCGGATGCGGAGAAGCAGAGCTGCTTGCTCAGGGTCCCCCAGGAGAGGCTGAGGAGAACTGAGCTCTTCACAGTCCAGGTTAGTGCCTACCCAACTGATCCATGCCCTCTCTTGCTAAGTGCTGTGCGAGCAAATCTAAGATCAGATCTATTCCCTTGACAGATGTATTTTTTGAAAATATTAGGGCTGTACCGCCCCCACAATAGTAATTGCGCTATGATTATTTCAGCACAGAAATAATGTACAGCATTTTCTGCTTCTGAAAATTGATTGTTGCAGCTCTGTGGATGTCTAAGGATTTACTCACCATTTTTTTGAGAAAGACTTCAACATTTCATAAAAGACTACAAAGCCTAATTATAGATTTTTATTGCAATATATTGTATTAAAATACAATGTATATCATAGAATATACATTGCATTAAAAGACAATAGTCAATACATTATTATATATGTATCATATCATTATCCTTGTCATAAACTATTAATATTGTAAAACTGATGATGACATTAGAAGTCTTTTCTGAAGGCCTGAAAATATGAAATGTGATTACAAGAGAATTTCAGGTATCAGTTAAAAGCAATTTCCATATCCCCTGGTGTGAATAAAGTTCAAAAACCTAAGCTGAATGCAAACTGAACAGACCAAAAGAGAAGAAAAATACACATATTTGTTAAAGCCTTCCATAAACTGATTTCATTCTGCAAGCAGAAGCCTGGTAAAAGTTGATTAGACACCTGATTAAAAATAGTAAAAATTGCTAGCAAGCAAAAACTGAAATAATTCTTTGCACAAGTATCCAGGCTGTTAGTGAACTCTGGGCCTGAATGCTTTCCAGCCTTCTCTGGTATGGCCAAGAAATTTTAAGAGCCACATTTTCCTTTTAAACTAATATTCAAAAGAAAAAATAAAATAGGACTTCCAGAAGATAATCTCCTGGGAGCCGAATAATGCTTTTCACTGGAGTTTGCTGCAGCAAGTCAGATTGTACTCACTACTGCTGGGAATTAAAGAGGTAATTAGCAAAAAAACCAGGGGGAGATGCCTAACTGGGTGAACCCGTACAGATCCAATACAATCCACAAAGACTGCCAAGACAAGATGAAGACAGAGTTAAGACTTTGCTCCGTATTTTCTTTTGATATACAAATACACCCGCACAAGATTAAAGCTACATTTTTAGTAAAATCATACAGCTGTAATACCTGATGCAAAATAGCACTCAGCTTTAGGGGCCTGGCCCACATAATAAACCTTATGTATGAGAAGTTAATAATTGATTTGGCTCTGTATTCAAGACAAAGCCTTATTTCTCAGAAGCATCAGCGTATGCTGTAAAGGGACTTCAAGTTTATGGGAAAAACATGCATTGCAGAAGCATGCTGATTTTACCATAAGTGATCCGCTTCAGGAAAAAAGTTCTGCAAAGAAATATCCCCTGAACTTAATAAAAATATAAAGTGCTTATTCCTAGTAAGCCTGAACTTTTTCTGGTGAGATTATCCCATGCAATAAATTTGGCAAGAATCACCCCTTAAAAAATTAACTGGTCTTACTAAGCATCACTAATAATGTATTTTAAATCGAAGACATATATGCAAAGAAAGATTAACGTAGCAAAAGAATTCTGAGTTCTGCAGCAGATGAGCATACGGAATCATTTCAGTATAAGTGGACATCAATAACAGAAGACTTCATGGATATTAAGCAGGAATTTATCCTTGGTTTTCATAACACGTCATGGGTAATGAACCTAAGAACCTAGAATAGAATAAACTTACATAATACTAACGCTAGGAAAACTATTTCTGTTTTATCTAGTTAATGGTGATAACACTGCTGCAAGTGTGGATGCTGGTATTTTAAGTATTAGTAATAAGAAAAAGTATATTTGGAACACTTTTATAATTTAAGTGTTCTTTTATTAGTGAATTCAAAGAGCTTTAAATAAATTTAATTAATTGTGGTAAATCTAGTTTAACAGTGAAAATCTAGATGGTCTGTTTTAATACTGTTTCTGATATTTCTGTGTGTCCTGAGACATAATGAAAAGATTTTGATACTCAGAATCTGAAGAAGTAAATAATTAAGGACACTTCTGCTAGCAGATCAATCCACTATTCACTGATGCTGGTTCTTCATCATTTTGCATCTGGTCTAGTCATTTAGAGATGTGCAGAGTCAGTGCAAAACATTACAAAATTAGAATCGCATCGTTCCAAATCCCTTTATGAAGGTGCACAAAATGCAAGGCAGGGAACTGGAAAGTCACTCCCAGCATCTTGTGGATCTCCTACTGGGCTGGATTCTAGTTTTATTCAAGTAAATTCTTCAGATCCAATCCTTTTTACCCTTAATTCACAGTCAAAGATGAGATTTACGGACCTGAACTCATGAGTGCTCTCATGTACAATCTGGTTTCTTTGGAGAAAAGGTAACCAGCAGTAAACAGGGGCAGACCCTCAATTAGTCTCCGTGGGTTTTTTTTAGGCATTTGCTAGAATTCATACAGCAAGAGCCTGCTCTGTGCATTTTGCTGGACAGAATATGCACAAAAATATTTTCAAGCTAAATGCAGCTGGTACTAATCCTCTGATAATTCAATCTACATGCATCCCTAGCTTTAACATGAACCAAGCCATCTGTAAAATGTTAGTTACGTTACAAGACACAAATCTAGTTTTTGACCAGACCCAAGCCAATCAATATGACTTAGTTTCTTTGATCTTTGTATTTTCTGGAATAATGGCAAGAAACCAAACAAAAGTCACCACAAAATCAATCCAAGCCATAATGCAGTCTTAAAACTACTAGGCGCTCTTTTTGATGAGGGGCTTCGATGCTGATAGAGTTTCTCTGCTCGCCACATGCATTCCAGTGGTGATTCAAATTCTTCTGCTGAAATAAACTTAGAGGATAAACTGTACTTGCAATCATATAGCAAGCAGTAGGAATATTGAAAAGGAAACATGAATTTTCTCTTAAAAGGCATATATGGCCCTCCTTGCTTTTTTCAGATGAAATCCAGACCAAATTTGTTTAAGCAACCAGTATAGACAATACAGGAACTGAACACAGGAAGAATGCTGAGAAAAAATAACACACAGCCAATTCGAAGTATACCAAAAGCATTTTATTCATATTGTATGTTCACATTACATTCAAACTGTGCTTATTCCATACTCTCACATTCCAGCTGTAATGTGGTTTCAGTAACATTTACAGATAACAGTTTGTCTTTTTTAAAAAAGTTGCTTTATTGAAAGGAAATGAGTTCTGATGACAAATGCCAGTTTTTAGCAAAAGTCCCTTTATGCATCATGTAGTTTTCCTCCATTTGCGCGATGCGTATTCTTGAGTCAGGATTTTCACTATCCTACATTTATTTAAGTGAGAGCTAGCTGAGTAGGGATGGGCATAAAGCACTGCTGCTGGAGTAGGGTAGTGTTTCAATTTTGCTTGGTGCAATTGTCCATGCAATGGACAGATGAGCAGAGTGAGAAACTGATACCTGCCCACCAACTCCTCTCTGGACCTTGGGGAAAGACAGTAGCCCTTGATATGCCCTCGAGTCATTGTTTTGGCTACATACAAAGATGATTTAAATGTAGCTCTTCACTTGCTGCCTGAAGTACACAGCATGTTTTCAGCAGTATTCCTCCTATGAACCAAAACCCATAAGGCACAAAAAGCAAGAAAAAGATGACTAACTTCACTCCAGGTTTGTTAAAGAAAGGCTGCTCCATTCCTCCCATTATCAGGCATAATTAATAAGTTCTCCTCCATGGGTTTTTTTTCCCAGTTGCTGCAGTCTTGTATTTTTCTTGCCATTTTATTCATGTTTATTAGCTTTAATCTACATTTTTTGCAGTCCTCAAGGTCAGTCACTCTTTCCTACTGATGTGGAACCAGCTAGAATAATTTAAAAGCCCTTCCAAATGCCTGTCATCACAACCAAACTTTTACTGTTTCATTTACCTGAAACCCTTATAGTCTAAGTGGTGATACTTTCATTTGGACTACTAACTAAGGTCTACTAGTGCCTGATGGTGCCTTTTGCCTTTTCCACTTAGCTGTTATCCTTACAGTCTCCTCATAGATCAGAGGACTGTTTGCTCATCCCCTTCATCCATGTTGGTAAAAGACTTGGGCAGACTCCATCCTTTCMTCCACTCTACTGATGTGGTGTGCCATGGCAGAATGGGTGGAAATGGTCTTATCCAGGTATATGGTCGGTACAGGTAACCCCTCTGGTACTTTCAGCTCTCAAGGATGCTGGAAGGCTGACATAGGCAGGGAGAGACATGACAAGAAAACATGCAGTGCAGATCTCTTGGGCTTCAGGATGTTACCTTAAGCACAAAATATAGCAGCAATCATACTGAAGTAAGAAAAATAAGAGAAATAGATCAATTCCCCCTTTCCTATGCTGCCACCTGTCCTCTCCCAGCAAGATTCTGGTTTGACAGTCTTTGTAGAAAGAACATTTAAATCAGATTTTGATCTCCATAAATTGTAACAGCTGGAACAGCAAAATATAAAACAGCTCACAGTGGTTTTCCATATGAAGAAATGCTGGAGACATCTCCAAATCCTTTGATTTGGCAGAGAAAAATAGGATGTATAGCCAATATAGTCTGTCTGGTGCATCTTTTATTCAGAAAGAAAATGTCATTCATTATTATGCATACTTCAACCAAAGCATGCAGAGATACAGAAAGAGAAGGAAACCTTTAAAAGGCTTACATAGGAACAGGAAGAGCACTGTAACTTTGAAGACAACTTAGGAGACCACAAGAAATTTTCTTGTTTAAATCTGAAACAAAGAACCTTCAGAAAATCACTATCAGTTGTGAACCGGGACTGGAACAAGCAGTCAACCTGGCAGGGCTGTCTGAGCCAAAAAACCCTCTTATATCCCACAGTAGAAAAAAACATGGTGAAAGAATTAGCAGAGTAAAGAGAAAAAACATTTAGAAATATATAGCTCTGAAGAGGACTGGGTTGCCTGATCCAAAATGTGGTAAAGGAATCTACAGAGCATGAGACATTTGCGTAGCCAGCATATAATGTGCAGGAAGAGTAAGAAAAAACTTCACATAACAATGTCCATCAAAACAATGGAATTGGGGAAGTTGCTCAAAAAAAAAAAAAGAAGGGACAGTATTCATAATGTCAGAGGAATGGTTATTTTTCGCTAAATTTGACTCTGTACTGTCCCAATGCACTTGCTTTCCTCAGCTATGAAGCCCAATGTCGATGCCTTGAACTACCTGTGGAAATCTCACCTCCACTGGCTGCTGTTTAAAGGATGAATTCATGAGTACCTGGGTATTAAATGAAACTTTTGTCTTTAATGCCTGTCTCACAACTTCAGCAATATTAGTTTTTGAATGACATTTTTCTTTCTCTTTTGAAAAGCATTGCCTGTGACTCCATTTATTTATCACATGATGCTCGGGCAGAAATTTTCTCATATCTTGTCTCTAGTCTAATACATTCTCTGCATCCAGCAGTAAACCCTGGGAGTTGTAGCCCTGACACATGAAGGATTTTGTCTGAGAAGCATGTTTTAGAAGGAGAAATGTTCCTGTTCACCAATATTATATTTAAAACAAAATAAAAAGGTCGAGTTGCTCTGGGCACTCACCTTTGCCTTCAGCATGATTTCTCAAGCATTATAAACCACRTAAAGGGACAAAGGATACTTCAGTGCCAGGCCAGAGAGACTTGAGCCAAGAAATACCTTTCCAGGATGAAGGTCACAGATATTGAGATCACACGCCTAGGAGAAAAGGGAATTTTCAACTTTCTTATATTTTCATGACCAACTAGAAGAGACGTTAGCCGAGGAGTGATTCAAAGCCTACCCACCAAAGCGCGGAAGGCAAACCCCACGTTTGGATGTGCACCGTCTCTCTTGCTGCCATCTGCTGTTGTCGTGTGGAATCATGGAAAATATCAAATACTATACCATGATTTTTCCCTCTACCTACTGCATTAACCTACCTACAATTTGGCAAAATTTCATGGACCACGTGGGGAGGTATCATTCATGCCGATTCGTTCACTCCGTGGTTCCAGAAAACAGCAAGCACAGCTCTTTCATTTGCAGAGTTACTGACAGTAGCTACTGTTATTGAAGATGCTGGACTCAGATCGGCTTTGCTCGTAAGCACCGGCAAGTAAACCAACCTAAGGAAAGTCTAATGCTAGCTGCACACCTGAACCGCTCTGTTAGAAGTCATTTTTTATGTGTCTTTGTTTGGAAAGTGCCTGGTAAATTTTGCTCATTATCTTTAAAAGGAAAACCTGAAGTAGTTCATAATGCTATTATTAAATGACTTGCTTTCTCTGAGATATGGGCCATCCTGTGACAGAGGTGGCTCAATCCTGTGACATTTTTCTCTTGACATGAGGGGGAATTGGTATTTTGTAGGATCAGACCACATTTTTTCCATTTTTAAATGCAAACATATAAGCAACATTAAAGGGAAAGCGTTCATTTTCCCAATTCTTTATTTAAGAACTATAATTTACTAATTTGATCTGGAAAATTTTCCTTTACTTTTGCTGCCTATTTCAGGGTTTTTTTTTTGACATGAATTCCCATTTGGGGCAAAGGGAAAGGTTGGTCACTTCTGCTGAAAAGCAAAGAAAGCAGACTAATAGGGGAAATAATGTATTCATTCTGGTGTATTATATAATTTCTATGAGTAAATTTTAATTGGACGACTTGCATAAATGGAATGTAAATGCGTCTACCGCACAGCATGGGTCTGGTGCTTTAAAAGCCAAAGTTCAACTCCTGATGTCATTAATCAGGAACTATAATTTGTAAATGTAGGGTAGGTAATGGAAATTAAAACAAATGTGCTTTATTAACTAATTCTTCAGGCACAGGTAAATCTATTTGAAAATGAGTTCATTCACCCCAGCTACACACTGCATGCCTAAGACAGCCTTATTATGAATAAGTTAATAATCTACTGCCTTTGACTACAGAAAACCTAGCTCCTCTGGCTACATCTGTTAGGGACCCACATCCAGGAATCATGGTGCAAGACAGGTTTGAAGCTTCATCTTTGAGTCTTTACAGATTTGGTCCAAAGAAAGATCAACTATCACCCCCATCACACTATCTGTCTAAATGAATTTGAAGGTCCTCTGAAAGCAGGAGGTACTAAGCTGAGATATGTTTTGATGAGCATTAAGAAACCAAGATTAGAATTTGTATTTTCTTGATTGATAGTGATGGTCCTGATATTATTCATTCAGCAAGATGCAATCAGACATCTCATTAGACTTTTCAAGCGATACACCATTTCTGTATGACCCATCCTGCAAAAGCAGTAATGGTGTAAGTGTGTCCAAGAGCCTGGCAGAAGCCTCCTTCCCAGATCTACATTTTCTCATAGAGTAGTAAAGTAAATGTCTGATCCTGCAGACATGGAAGACATCAATGCCTAAAAGCTCAGTTGTACACTGCTGGTATACAGAGAGCAGGCTTGCCCTTAATCCAAGTTATCTATACCTAGATATTATTTCAGGATTAATACTTTTTAATGGGAATAGAGTTTCTTTCCACTTTATTTCAGTTTACCCTATGCTGACCTGTTTTTGGTCTTCATTCTCCAGCCTATGGTCTTACATTCATCCTTGTTGGTGTTCTCAGTCTCTAAAAGGGAGGATGATCACTGTGCTGCTCACTGAATTTGGGTGCTAACATTATCCTTTCTAAAAGAAAACATTGCACACCTGCCCTGCTAGCTAATAACCAGGCAATAGGATGGTTGTCACAGCTTAAAAATGTAGAAATGGAAATGGGAAAGAATCCCAAACTCCCAGAGGGGAAAAGGCCAAATGTAAGAGAGAAATTTATTGCTGAGTATGGCATAGCTGAAAGACAATAAAAGATTCCTTAAACTGGGCATAACAACAGGACAAAAGAAAAACAAAACCTCCTAAACCACGTCTGTTCATTTTTATTATGGGGTCGGCTGCAGACTGCCAGCCTGTTTTAAAATCAACACTTCACAGCAAGAAACTATACAGTAATGTATCACTTCTCTGCAGGCACTTCCTTCCACTGACAAATGGTTCAAGTGGAGTAATAGCTTAAACAGAATTGCACAGAGGGGTGAACGGCACTGATGAAGAAGGATCTATATGAGTGTATTTATTTACAGATACATACGCAGGCTATTGTGTGGATCCGCTTCTCGTTGTGGATAATGATCTGTATAAAATGCAAAACTACAGGAGATGTTTAAACAGTCAGGGGAAAAAAAATAAATTCCACATGTAACGCTAATTTATTCTGTCCCCAAGGGGGATCTCCATAAGCTCGTCAGTCTAAAAATCAGCTCYTTTTCCAGCACTTTGAACACTTACTAGTTAGCACCCCTAGTTAACGTTGCTAACCTGTTAGCTTTACCTTTTCCTAATTTTTCTAAGTAGGGAGAACAGAAAAAGGATCGCTCCAAAGCTCATCATAGTGCTCCCGAGTTGAAGCTGAAGCACATTTTTTCCTGAGGCAGAGAATAAACTGCACCCTAATGTAAATGGATGATACAAAGCCAATGCACCAATTTATGCTTCAGCTAAATCCTTAACTTAGCACTTATGTAAGACATTAGACTTTTATAGGGCTTGGACCAAGGTATGAATTTCATGAGGAGCTCACTAATTAGGGAAAACAACTGTGTGTGCTCTTTGGTATGACAAACCGGACCACTTATCCATTGGGGAGAGATGAAGGGAGATAAGATTCTATTCTTCCAGCTTTGTGAAATGTTTTTCAGATTTCCTCATTTAATATAAGCTTGATGTCAACAAAGTTTCAGAATAAAATTTTTAACCTGCTCTTTAGTTAAAATGCTAAACCTTTCCCCTCATGAGAAAAAAAATATTGTGCACACACAGTTTCAACTATCTCTGCTCCAATTCTGCCAATTTTCAAATGCTTAGAATCACACCGAATCTGCTCATTCCCCACCAGGGCTGGTGAACGAATTAGCACTAGAGCTCTGCTATTTTTCTCTTACTCGGTAGTCACATTTCTAGGACACTGCCATTTTCTAAATACATTAATTCAATGATGTGAAATTTAGCTTAGGCTAACAGGGTTTTGTAGGTTCTGCACTTGAACCAAAATGTGCATTTAATGAGGACCCCAGGAAATTGTGCAATTCTTGCCAAAGTTTCATTAATAKCTTGGAATTTCAATTTTGGGATAATCAATAAACAGCAGCAAACGTAAGCTTGATTTTTCAGGAAGTGGGTGCTCAGCCCTTCTTCAAAATAAAACCATCTCTATTGAGTCTCCATTATGGAGGCCCTCACAAATCATTAGTATCATTAAAAAATATGCTTTTTTTTCTGACTGGCAGTAAATTATATTTATTGTATTAAATGAAGACATTTCTGAACATTTGGGAATGACTTTGCAAACTGCTATCAAAATCTATTTGCAATAAACTGGAAAACTAAACATGCAGAAGTTAATTAAAGATCAACTATATATAGCTGCAAAAGTCAACCCTGACTCTATGACATTTTTCCATGCTAATCAACAGTGAAGTAGTAGCATTATAGAAATAAGACTATGATCCATCCTACTACAAAAGAGTCCACCTAACCAGAGTTTAGCCCCTTGAAACCTTCCAGCAAACTTTGATATTTTTGTTTTGGAAGGCAATTTCTGTTCCTACTTTATACGACAATGGAGGAAGACCAGGAGATGCTTAGGTATGCCTCAACCTCAGACCTCTAGGAATAATGTACAAAAACTGAGTGAAGCAGGTACACAGCAACATCAAGACGACTGGCTTCTAACAGGTATTATACACTAGCAGCTAGGCATCTTTATCAAAATTAATGAGGATAGACACAGCAGTTAACAAATTCAGCCCCATTTTGAAAACCCTATGCCATATTTTAGTTAAACACATAATTAAAAGCTTTAATTGAAGCTCTCTAGTTCTCCTCAAGTCCCTGGCAAGACTCCTAGTGCCTTCCAGCCCATTTGGCATTACAGGTGCTGATTCACGCCCTCAGGTAATTTAAGAGGGACTGAACCTTAGGCTGCTTCTGTGGGGAGGCAAAATCCCAGCCCAGAAAGAAAAACTTCGGAGTCTCTGTGTTGGAGGTAAGAGGAGTACCCTCTATAAATCAGGAAGGAGTAATTTAATCTACCTCTAGGTCAGGCATCAAATTTTTTCCCTTACATCAGTGACCCCTGGGAACTTCTTAAAACTCGAGCCTTGCTTGGGAGAATTAGCAATATCCCATGCCTTATGGCAAACCAATAAAGTTGTTCCTCTTCAAAACAAGGCACCATAAAGAACCCCACATATCTGCGAAGGGACATCATCTCAAACGAGCACCACCAGAGCACGGGGAGTGATCCTACACTGATTACACCACCAGCTGTGGGGCACAGCTGGTTACAAATAGCAGCACCTCTTCCCCCCTTTCCAGGTCTGCAGGTGGGAGCAGGGGAGAGGCAGGACCAGATCTGTGGGGCTGGGGCTCCCTGGCTACTCCTTGCCATGCATCCAGGCTCTCGCCATTCKTTCTGAGGAGGTGCACCAGAAGAACTGCAGGAGGGAGAAGATTTCCTTCAGATGTTTCCACTTTGGTCCAGGAAACTAGACACCATTGTAAGCAACAGGAGATGAGTACTGTGGGAAGCAGAATCCTCCTTCTACTGGGTAAGATGAAGTGGCTCAAAGGTTTAGACTCCCAACTTCACATCCAAGAATCTTAGCAATTTCATTTTCAGTTGTTAATCATTTTTATGTTTCCTCAGTGGAAAAATGCTTAAATATCATTTACATTCAAGCCACCAAAAAGTTATAAACAATTCCTAGGCTGAATGTTGCCAAACTATGTCAATTAAAAAAAWCCAAACAAAACAAAGGTATTCTTACAAGAAGTACTGTTCAACAACCTGTAGTCCAAGGAAAATGTGCCAGAGAAATGAAACAATGGGGGAAAACCAGCCTGTTTCCTTCAAGGGCTGGGTAAAAATCTCTGGAATGTGCGTAGCGTCCACTGTGTATTTCAGGGTGAACTCTTTCTGTGGTTCATATTTTCCGTAACTTCCTTCTAGTAAGAGGGAGACTCCACGTGTATGTCCAGGTCCTCAGCTGGGGTATGTCAGCATTGTCTGGTGAAGTCAGTAACACCAAACTGATTTACAGCAGCTGAGGCACTGGCTCATTGCTCACCAGCTACTCTGAGAAGGGTAGTGTGGGCTTTGCCCACCCCAGCGCTGGTCCAGCTGCCTCCTGCATTGGTGGGACTTGCAAAGGGTCAAGGTGCACCGCAGGAGGAGGGAAGGCTGCAGACAAGAATTTGGATTTCCTGAACTGTGAATCTGGCAAACTGATGTAAAATTCCTGCTCTGTGGTATTGCAGTTATCTTTCTCTATTTACCATCTATACGTGCAATAAAGCACTGGATGTTTAGCTGATTTGAAAGTTGAGGGTGAGATATTCTAAGTTTACTCCAACCCTGAATAATGTAATCTTTCTTTAGCATCAAAATGTAAACTAAAAGGAGACAATCACCGAGCTTGTTAAAACTTTGTAACAACTCTTTGGTTCATGTTTTTGAATCATTGTCAACTAAGAAACAGAAGTTAAACCCCTTAAAGCACTATACAACTCCTCCCTCCTCCAACTGAAGCACTAGGTACTATACCAGAGGTAAGGATCACCCTGTCCTTAGGGTTTGCACCTGATACAGTCATACTGTTTATCAGTCTGCAGGCTATATTGAGTAATTTGCCAGTACCTGTCTGAAACCTACATAAAAAAAAAGTTATTTTTGCTTTAATTGTAAGTTATTCTGCTCAACAGCCAAGTAAAATTGTTAATGATGATAAACACACACCCATATATGTATTTACTGCCGATTTTTTTTGCTAAAACTCTGATTGTGTATTGTCTATACCACAATTACATCTGTTGTCTACACCATAAACACAACCAATAAATAAATTAACACCCCAAACAAACCCCACCTAAATTCAGGTAGCATTCAGAACTTGGCTTAGACTGAAGAAGGTAACATAAGAATTTAAAAGCTGGAGTTTGCCATATTTTGTTAACTCCTCCCTAGCATTTGCTCTTCAGAAATTCCTAATTAACAAGTTACTCAGAGGTAAACTTCCTTGCTTTTTAATTTCCTTAGTTTTGCTCAGTTCCTTAACTCTGCAGTGATAGAGCTTTATTTTTAAAATGTTAGTACCAAAGTTTGGGTTTTCAACAGTACTTGGGTAACAAACTCATCTTGGGTTTAAGGTAAGATTATGGAGAACTAGCTTTCTTTGCGGCTCTTAAACTTTTAATGTACTTTTGTGCAAGCTCTGCAGGACCCAGCTAATCAAAGGTATTCATTCATGCTCCTAACCAATTTCAGTAGGAATTAAACATCTAGATAAAGATCCATGCTGTCATCTTCACCTCTGTGCTTCAGTTTCCAGGCTATAAAATAGAGGCACCACTTCTTTACTTAAAACCTAAGGATGTTTGCAATAACTCACTCACTGGTGTGTCTGAAGGATGGTCCTGTTGACAGCTCAGGAAGGCAGCTGGGCATGCTTTTTGTTTGTTTTGGTTTGTTTGTTTGTTTAACAAAACAGCAAACTGAAGGACACAAGTCCCACCTGAAGAATTTACATAAGGCTCTGCCTCAGGGGGAAGGGGCTCTTTTGTGAAGGAAACTGTCCCCAGGCTCTGAATTCCCAGGGCACTTTTCCTAGCTAGAGGAGATTTCTCTCTCTGTACTCCCAATGCTTTAAGCATCTTGAAAACCTGGCCTGAGGCAAGTAATAAATGGGGGGTGGGGAGATGGGACTGGAGCTGTAGTGCCTTGTTCTTCTTGCTTTTGCTTGTAAAATGAAGCATTTTAAAGGGAATTTTGACTGGACTGGACTGACTGCAGCACTCTCTTGCCATAGCTAAAAGACCATGGAAGCAGTCTATATAAAGCCATTCTACAGCAACAGACCCCATGAGCAGGTAGGAAGTCTAATGCCTGCTAGTAATTAAGACCGGAACTTAGTGGCTAACGATGTCCCATTTATAGCAGATCGATTGAAAGGCATTTCTTTTGACAAGACTACAGGATGTACAAAGACGGATTTTTTTTATGTAGTTTGCAGGCAGCCACACTCAAATTCATTGCTGTGGCAGCTGTTCAGTAAAATTTGCTGGAAAATCTGGTGGAGATTAGGTTTTGATGAAAAAATTCAAGTTTTCCTCTAATGTGAGCAAGCTTAAACCTCTCAGGTTTATTTTATGTTGCAGATCAGTAAGATAATGACACTTTTCCCTGAGTGGATGGAAGCTGCTGGGGAAACGGGCGCTGTTACCATCAGCTCTGTGCTGCTCTCCAGCACCACATTTCTCCCCAGTCCTGTTCAACAACATCCACTGACTGTCATTAGAGGACATGGCTGCAAATGCCAGGGACATGCTCACGAGGCAATTATCCATTGCTCTCTACRACCGCAGCACTAGCACTTGAGTGCATTACAGGAAAATACTTCTAGCAAAACAGGATGTTGCAATGGGTACGTAGCTTTTCCTGACCAAGGAGAAAGCAATGCGCCACACAACTTGATGATGTTGCTTAACATACGGAACACTCTTGGCTAAGAGATTAGATGGTACGCAGCATGGCTGACTTGAATTTCTGGTTCTACTTTCTGTTTTCCCTTGCCATCAAGCACATGGCTGGAAGTTACAGGAGACAGCTAGGAGTGTGGCTGCCTGGAAGTGGAGGGAGAGATCGCCTCTACACAGCTGTAAGAAACATAAGGTTACAGAAGTGACAGTTCCTCTGGCTTAATATCCAGTGAGGAAGAACTTCCCCAAACTAGTTTGAACGAAAGTTTTTAGATTAATCTAAGAAAATCTCTGTTTTGATTGCTGGGATCATTATATTAAATCGCCCAATTAACCCTCCCACAAACTGCCCGACAGTATAATCTTCTGAACGCAAATCGAGACGTTACTCCTAAATGGCTTATCCCGGAGAAGGCGTGCTGGCAAAGAGCGGGGCCTGGCCCCGGCTCCCCCGCTGCCCCCGGCCGAAAGCAGCGCTCAGCAGCCCGTCGTCTCCCCCGCTCCCCGGGAGGCCCTTTACAACCCGCGCTCCCGGCGCAGCGGGCGAGCAGCAGCCGGAGCTCTCGCGGCGGCGGGGCGCGCGCAGACGCCTCCCGGGGCCGGGGCGCGGGAGCCGCAGCCGGAGGCGGCTCGGGGCTGCCCGCTGGCGGGGGCCGGGGCCGGGCCGCCCGCAGGGGAAGCGGCAGCTGCCAGGGCGGGCGGAGTCGGAAGCACGACAGCACGGGGCGCTGGGGCGGCGCTGGCGGCGGCGGCGGGAGGAGCTCGGCACTAGCTGCCGTGCTGGGGTCGCGGCGCAGGGACGGAGCCGGGCAGCGCCGCCACCGGCCCCGCAGCAGCACCAGCAGCAGGAGGAGGAGCCGCCGGAGCCGCCTCCCGCCGCCGCCKAGCGCGGGGAGCCGCGGGGATCCGCTGCCCCAGGCGGCTCATGAGCGCCGGGCTGCGGCACCGCCTGTCGCCGCCGCTCCGCGGGTGAATGAACCTGTCCCGGCCGGCGACAGCGGCTTCGCCTCGGGCTGCGGCACCGGCCTCCCCCCACACAAAATGGACGGTTTCGCCGGGAGTTTGGGTGAGCGGCGGGAAGCGTGAGGGAGAGGGCGGGACGGGACGGGACGGGGCGAGCGTGCCGGCAGCCGCCCGCCAGCCCGCCCTGCCGCGGGGGCGCGCACCTGCGGCCGGCGCGGCTCCCGGCGGGGGTGCCGGCCCCGCCGGCTGGGGCTGGGGGGCTGCGCGGGGCCGGGCGGGCGGCGAGGACCGGCCCGGCGGGCGAGGGGGGCTGCCCTGCGCGGGGGCGACGCGGTGCCGGCCGCGCCGGTGCGTGCAAACACCGCCCGTGCGGCGGCGGGAGGGGAGCGGAGGGGAGGGGATGCCAGCGCGAAATCTGGTCAGCTTCAAACCATCTGTTGCGAGAGCTCCGGCTGCACTTGCCTCCTTTGTTCTTCCCTCGCCGTGGGCTTGCGCTTCCACAGAGTTACTTGCTTGGGTTTGGGCTCGTGTGGGGGGGGTGTTTGGTTTTTTTTTTGGTTGTTGTTGTTGTTGTTGTTGTTGTTTTTTCCTTTTTTATATTACTATTTTCTTTTTCGTCCCTCCCTTTTGCTCCGGGGGTGGGAGGGACCGCAGCGGGCCCGGGTGCCGCGGCGAGAGCCCCGGGAGCGCCTCTGCCGCGGGGCGCCCCGCAGCCCCGGGAAGCCGGGGACCAGCTCTCCCCGCGGCCTGGCTGCGCGGCTCGCTCGCACGCCTTAAAAGTTGGGAGCGGTGGCAGTGTCCGCGGAAATGTCAGAGGGGGTGGCGGGGGAGTCAGCGCCTTCCCGGTGGCTGCGCATCCCTCCGTGTGCCCGAGGAGTCCTCCTGGCTCCCCGAGCGTCAGGTTCCTCTGCCTGGAGCTGTGCTGTGACCGAAAATGTGTACTACTTGTTTATCCAAATATTCCCAGGAAACTGACAGGCTGCGTTCTCTTCGGTTTTGTTAAGGCTGCGGCAAATTGTCATCAGTTTCTTTAAGAAAAAATACTTCACCAGCCCACTTTCTGAATGATTTGGAGGACAGATTGCATGTGGTATGAAGTCGTCCTGATTAAAAGCGTGAACTGAAAATGTGTCCAAATGTAAGAATTATAAAGAATGTACGTTCCTATGTATTTTCTGCAAATTATAAGGGTAACGTAGGTCTGACCATTCACTTTGCAGTGAGATTACATGCGGTGCCTACTTGCCGTTCTCTTCGTACGCCTTCTGTTAGCTTTCAGTGCTGTTGCATCTATTGCAGGCATTTCGTGATCAAACTCGCTCCATCTTTTGTAGAAGAATAAATCTGTGCCTCTAAAAATTAGATTAATTTATTTTTACAGCACTCCTGTGAAATCAGTAATACTAGTGAATAGGTCTCAATTTTCTGGAAAAATTGACTCATTTAAATACTTCTGAGTGTGATCCTAACCTTTCAGGTTTTTGAAATGTCAACTCCAGCATTTTGGGCAGCTCTCCAAACCAAACTGGTGCACCATAATTAAGAGTACACTTTGGTAGTTTGGCGCTTTGCCTCATATACTCTCCTTGCTCAAGTAACTTCCATGGTCATTTTATATCTGATGATCAAAAAGCGACACGCAGAGGAATTGTGCGGGTTCGGTTCCCGGTTTTCAGAGGGAAGATTGTGCCTGTGGGTGACATATGCAAATGCACCGTGGTTAATATTTATGAACCTCTTTACCCAGTAGTGGAACTGATCACCATCTCAAAGGGCACCGATATTGCTTTTAACTCATGGAGTACTGGCCCCGCTGAGGTTGATATTTAGAAATAACTGTTTTGTAAGTGGAAAAAACCCAATTATTTTGAAATAATAAAGCGTCATTTTCCTGTACGGGGGTTGCTCGTGGAGCAACGGCGTGGGCTGGTTGGGTGGCCCAGCACCTTCTGCCGGAGCGGCGGTTGGCTGCTCAGAGCATCCTGCTCACCTTATTAAGGGAGGCTCCATCTGGACCTTTAATTTGTTTCACTGTTTGGTCAGGAAGGCACTATGATTTTATTAGAATTTAATGAGGATTAAGCTTAGCTCAACCTTTTAAACTGTATATCATGATATTCGCTGTTAGTTGGCCTTTGATTTTGCTTTTATGGCAAGCACTGATGCACGGTGGTTTTCTGGACTTGGGCTGAGGAGAGGGCATTCCCAGAATGTTTAGCTTTGAAGCATGAAACTTTATATGACTTTCTTGTTTTCAGGTTTGAATCATGCTGCTTAGTCCTCTTCTATATTTATAATCACTTATTTGTTGCTCTAGCTGCTAACGAGCATGTAGTGTTCACAAAGATGTGTGAGTTGTTCTGAGATTTTTTTTTTTTTTTTTTAAACATCTCTAATTAAAATCTAATGGCTTGAATTTAATTAGCTGTCTGCCAAATGTCTTTTAGGAAGGCCATAAATTAATGTAATTTAGAATGAAATGTAAAAATTAATTAAAATTATTGTTGGCAAAACTGTGCCGTCTATGTATGTGCGTGCTCAACCAGTCAAGCGAGCTTATTAGAGAGCAAGTTGTCCTTTTAATGCCTCCTGTCATTATCTGGAAGGCAAAATGTTATTACAGATTGTGCCCTCCAGCACAGGCAGAAATACCTTCTTACATGTCTCTTGCAGTTGAAAATACTTTACGCAGCTGTTTTCTTTTGGCTTCCACATTGAAATTTTTATGAGAATAAACAGATGAAAGAAACCAGTTTATATGTAATTTAGAAAATTGCTTTGGTTATTATTGGTTTAGTAAATGCTTACGTAGCATTCTACTTAAGAGTTTACAATTACTGTATAAAGTAAAAAAAAAAAAATCTATTATGAGTTAACTTGCACAACTGAAATAGGTATTGATTTACTTGTTTGATAAAACACTGCGTTATTTCACATTTACTTGGACTTTTGAAGATCACCAGTGGCAAAGTGGTTATTGAATCCCATTTATTGTCTCAAGTAGGACAGTCATACCTTACATTTGAGCATTTCCAACGTGACGGTCATCAGAGGGCTCAATGGATTTTGGCCATCTGCTTTTTCAGATGCATCCCTTGAAGTGAAAGAATGTGCTTCTGAATGGGAACAGGAAATCAGGAACTTGGACTGAGCGCCTGGGCTCCTGCCTTGCGCCCTTGCCGAGACAGGAGCACAGCGTGGGTGTCTGGCTCTGGCTMTGCCAAGTTCTCTCGTGTCTTAGGGTCCTGATCAAAACAACCCAAAGATGKCATCTTCAGCGAAAAGAAAGCACTGTTAATTCCACCAAAAGAATTGAGCAAGAGAGTTCTACCAAACAAAAGCTCTTTGTGCTACAAACTACCGCCTTGCATCTCATCCACCCTCACGCTGGTGCCTGTGAGCCCATGCTCACTGGTTCAGAGATGCCCATCAGAGGGCTGTAGGACTGGAGAAGGCCGACAGTTTTGCCAACAGTAATTTTCATTTTTACATATCATCATGGATTATATAGGTGTTTTGGTGGGTTCCTCCCTGAATTGGCTTGTTAGAGGGTAGGAGGAGCGTGACAGGTGGTGGGAGGGAAGCGGTGGGAGCCCTCAGCCGAGGGTGGGTGGGACGTGGTGGCACTGTGTAGTTGGCAGCTCTTAGGTTGGCTCTGCTGTATTGTGAACTTGCTGCAGCCTGGAGGGTCATGCCTTTCTTGGGCCTAAAACTTAACTTTCTGGAGCTGGTATTTTCTCTGGTACAGCTAATGCCCACCTTCAGCTGAAAGGTGTCTCAGAGTGCTGTCTTAATATGAAGCATTTGTCACTCTGTCGCTTCTCTGTGGCATCTCTTAAGCTGTTCATTTATCTTACTTTCTGTAGGGTTAATTGGCTAAGGTATGAGATCTACTAGATTGAGGCTTATGAAGAGCAAGCCATGACCGGCTGCCTGGGGCTGGTGAGGGGTGTTCTCTGGTGGACAGTTTTCCATGGCTTTTAGCAGTTGCATTGTTTTCCCTTCTGAGAAAGCTTCTGCTAATTGAGCTCTGTAACAATAACTCATTGTAAACAAAGATATGGAATCATTCATCAGATTACGTTATAAAAAATGACTACAGCCGTTTCCAAGTTTGTCACCAGCGTATGATGATAACATGGTATAAAGCATTTCGATAGGATTCTCTACAGCAATGAGGTCTGTGGCAGAATAGTAACTCAAAAATAAATGAAGAAGTCTCAACTTCTGAATTCAAACCATGGTTTTTGTGCAGCTGTGCAGGATGCCCTGAAGCTTAGAAGTTGTCTTTATTGAAAAATTCTCTATGATTGATTTTAATTTCTCTCTGAAAACATTTTCAATCTTCTCTTGAAGTCTCAGGCAAGCGGAATAATTCAGGATTTCTTTAAAAAAAAAAGAGTAGTTGAGCTTATGTGTTGTTTTTTTTTCAGAGAAATAGAAGGCAAAGGAGAGCTATAATGACTAAGCAGAGACCAGCGTTTTGCTCTGCTGTTGACGTTATTGGAGGGAGAGCTGGAGAAATAATAAGAACGATTCACTTCTTCATTTTATGTAGGATCTACATATTGTTCTGTCACTGTGTATGTACTGCTACTAACTGCAGTTTATGTACTAACTACTTACTGGAGGGGTGGCATGTAGGGTAGTTCCTAATTTTTTCCCCCCCATTTCATATTCTGGGTATTGTATAAAAGTTGTTGGAAAACATTCCTGTTTCAGGGGTATGTCAGGTCTGCATCGGGTAGCTGCTGAGGCAGTGTTAGGAGTATGTGCTGCTCCTCTGCATTTGAAGAGCTAACAGTGCCTGTTGAACCCGTGGCTTTGCTAAAACCCAGTAAGTCGTCTTCTCTAAAGCCCCCAGTGATGCGAAAGGGGTCAGGAGAGCTCAAGCAGAGAGGATCTTGCGGTCGGCTGGAGCCTGGGGAGTGTGTGTGCATCATGATTCATCTCTGGCTGGGTTCAGTACTGAGAAAAATGAGCATGTGGAATGACTACACTAAGTTGGGGTATTTGTCATTTATTTGGGCTAGAATATGAAGTTTTATGGGTGCCCGTCTAGACTGCAGAAGTGGCGGTGGTGCTGCAGTGCAATTGCTCATAGCAACAGTGAGCTCAGCTTAATTCACGGGGCTCTGTTTGTGGGATTGCTGTGTGCTATTGTCAGTGTGCTAGCCTTCTTAAAAAGAAAGACTTTGGCAGGACGTCGGTCTATCCTGCCTGAGAAGGATGGCCTTGGTTGTGCCAGGGGTGATTAAACTAAAGCAGCAAGAAAGATGGGCTGTTTGCTTTAGACACTCAGTGGTGGCCCACCTTTTGCTAAAAGGGGCTTTAGTTAACGGGCAGCGAGGAGGAACCCTTCGCTCTGTAGCCAGCTGAGAAGCAAAGGACCTTGTGTTTAAAAAACAATCCTTTTTTTGCACAGAGCAATTGGCAATATTTGGCCTGGTTGTGAGTAACACTCTCGCTTTTAAAAACAAAAAAAGAAACAGAATACCAAACGCAGGAGTCTCTATTTAAAAGACTCTCTTCTCTCTTCTTTAGAAAAGCTTTTAATGCCTGGGATGCTGAGAAGAATTTTTGGCCTCACAGTGTGTTTTCATACTCTTTAACTGAATATTTTTGGTATGGGAAGTACAGTTATCTGACAGAATTTTCTCTTGTCTGAAGAACCAACTCTGAAAGGATTTTTTTCCTGTGCTTTATATCATGAGGTATGTAAGAGGGAGAAAATTGGTCAAGAACAGTGCTCTTGCAAACTCTCTGAAGCATCGTTTTTGTAAGCAGCGTTATGTTGCTAATTGTGCAGTAATAGTAATGTACAGGGAGATCTGTATGCCACTCCTTGCTCTTCAGAGTAGCTGCTTCCCTTCTTGGTGTGGTTTCTATCAATTATTGAGGTTTATTTTTCCCTTCTCTCTTTAGGTTCTTGCTAAATCTAATCCTTAATGAATGCRATTTTAAGGCCAAGAATGTTGTTCCTGTTTTACCCACACATAATGTAATAGGAAGGGTGTTAGAGGGTAATTAATTTTATAGCACATGGCATGTACGATGACAGTGCAAATCTCTCTGCTCTTGCTGGTGTTGAGCGTTTCTAGTAGGGACATTCTTCTGTTTAGGAGATGAGAATCACCTGATAAACAACTTTTTATAAGCTTCACTAACTTCCTTTTCAAGAAATCTTTCTACTGTTACTTATGAGCTCAGGTGGAGCCACTGCTTGCCTCGTTTTTCCTCTCTGTAAACAAGTAAGCACAGGCGCCAACAGTTTAAAGAGGAATTGTTAGCCTTTTTTTCTTTCATCTGCTTGTTGAAATGGATGCAGAATTTTGGTTTTCTAGGGTTTTCTTTCATCGGGTGCTGAAGGATGGATACCTGGAAACACCACGCGGTGATGTGCAAGCTCTTCTGAGAGTTTTGAGTCATCTTTAGGAAACACACATATGTGCACTCAGATTTGAAAAGGCTGTGCTCATGGGCAAGCTTGCAGTCTGAGCCAGTAATTCAGTCAGTGGCAGTGCATAGGCGGTGCTGCTGGAGGGGTGGGATGTGAAGAGAGACACCAGAGACATTAAAGGCCTGAGTTTATTGCTAAATCTTGGAACATATGAAATGTTTTTCTCTTCTGGTTTTGCTCTTTTTTTTTTTTTTTCTTCTTTTCTTTTCCTAATGGTTTTTGGTTTTCTTTTCTTCCTCCTTCCTGCTCCCCTTTACTTCTATCTTTTATTCTTTTTGCTCCATGTTGTAAGTATTCATGCTACATACCATCAGTGAATATTACAATATTATTCCTAAGCTTTCTGCCCTAAGACTTCTTACTGGGTTGGATGAACTAGGTTTTTTTTATTAGTTTTTTTTGATTGTTTTGCCTCTCAGTGGGTTGCCTCTTCTGCTCATCCTCAATAGTTTCAGCCTAACTTGTTTACTAAATATAGCTGTGTGTTGATGTTCTTTAACTGCTGGTTTCCCGACTACTTTCCTGATTTTTTTAGTGTCTGTACTGCTCTACTTTGCATGACAGTGCTGTTCATTGGGAAGGACAATTTTTTTTTTGGCAAGTGTTGGAGAATCCAGTTTCTTTCTTTGGTGATGGTCTACGCTGCCTTTTTGCCCTGTCTAATGACGTGGATTCCGTGGTCTTGCAGCTTTTAGGCAGGATACTCCTGAGTGCAGGTCTGACTTACTGTAGAAGTAGGCTTATTCTTTGTTTTTATATACATTTTCTTTAGCTTTCTGGAGCTGCTTGTACATGTGTATTACTCTTACACGTAATAAAAGTGCAATGGAAGGGGCAAGAGAGGAGGCAACATAGGTATGCTCTATAAACAGTTAAGATATATTTTGGAGAGGTACAACTACCATGGATTTCAGATTAAATTAAAGAAAAACAGTCACTGTTGTCTCTCGCCTGGTTCTCTCTTGTTTCACTGAAACTCAGCTCATAGCTGTGAATGCAGTGCTCCAGCCTGGAGTTGGTTCCCACTTCTCCTGCCAGTTTCTTTGGGCTTAAAAAACAAAAGGGGAGGGGGGGGCTGAAACCAAACTGTTTTATGTTTGAATGTATTTTGGATTTGTGTAAACAGTTTTAATGCATCAAGCTAAATTGGCAGGCTTTCATAATCCTCTGGGAAAATTGGGAGTTGAAACCCAGTGGAYAAATTAAAGTCACAAATGCTTCTAAGCCCCAGATTTGGCTCCCTAAAGGGACGCTGTAAATTAGTTAGGCCTAGAAATGTGGTTTAGTTAAAGTAAATGAAAATGCTTTTTCATGAGAACTTCCTAATTTTAAAGACAAAAGAGTTGGATTTCTTTATTCTGAGTTGAGGACACAAAAGCAAGAAAATGGCTATTAACAAGAGAAATTTATATTTGCTGTCCAAACACAAGAGGTAATGATTTCACCACTTTTTATGTTTTTTAATGAAATTATGACATAAGGGTAACAGAAATTGTTTTAAAATGCGTAATTTCAGTCAGCTGCTGAGGTAAGCAAGTGCTCACAAGCATAAATTAACAATCCCAAATACACATAAAATGAATGGTAGAACTATTAGCTTGCCTACAGTTTGCTGTATGGTACATTTTCTTCCTCTTTCAAGAACAAAAGTGTCGCTTTTACATCAGGGTTCTGACGAGCTTTTCTCCCATCGCTGTACAAAACAGCAGCAGTAGGGTGGGCTGCGGTTTGTTTCCTTCCCCCTTATTCACGGTCACGAGCAGACCATGCCATTTTCTTAAGAAGTTTCCTGTTGTGTGCATTATGTGGATCTTTAGTTAATTAGACCACTGAATTTCACTGGCAAGTTCTGCTTAAAAATGGCAGAATAAAGCCAAAGGTTTCTCTTGCAGGTTCAGTTTTTGAGGATGGATGTCACCTCCGAAAACTAACCATGTTTTTTAGACAGTTATTGTACATCTTACAGTACCTCTGGCTTTTATAACTGATAGACAAATTTTGGAGTGGCTTGGAATTGTAGACTTAATCATTTAGGTAGGGCACCTTTCCAGGAGCAGTAGATATTGGAAACCTGACCATGTGGAATGGAAGGAAAAGTGTTGCTGTTAGAGATTTTTCTCGCACATCCCTGGTTTGATGTAGCTGTGGTGAAATCGTGCATTGAGTTGGAGCAGCTCTGAGATGACTGCTACACACGTACGCCTGGGCTTCTCTGGGAGAAAGGTCCACTTCATATGTGTTAACGTGCGTTACAACTGTTACGGTTTGGGTTTTTTTTGGATGCAATTTGATTGAATGGAATTTCAGGAGAGCATTCCTAAAAATGTGCTTCTCAGTGTTTTCAGAGAGGTGTGAAAAGGAGGAACCTTCAGCAGTAGGAATGGTAAATTAAAGTCTTTCAGCTGCAAGATTCAGAGGCACGGCAATACTCAGGTCTGCATAGTATCACTTAGCTTTTTTAAACAAGAACTCTAACAAGGAGAAAATTACGACTTTGTTAAGCGATGAAATTCTGCATTGAACTGCTATCGCCTCCTCTCGCAACATGTACTATGCAAAGGCCATCAGAGAGATCTAGCAGGAAATCAGTGGTTTGTGTGGCTGTAATGCTTGCCTTCTGAACACTAAACGTGTCCATTAAAGTTATGAGGCAAGGGGGACAACGATAACAAACAGTCCAAACTTTTTGCCCTTTTTTACATAGGATAAGCGTAAAAGAGCTCTGAGTCCCTATTGACAGGTTTGCAATTGCTGTAATAAGCATTGTGTCGAGATCCCTCTTGTTTTTAGACTCACGTGCATTGGGATTGGGGTGATGGGGAGGATTTCTGCATGTCTGTTTTCTAAATGCTTAACATGTGGGATGGCATTTTTCTGAGAAAATGAAGTGACTTGTTGGCAGTGCTGTTCTCCAGGTTTGGATTTTGTGTTGTATTTTCAGTGATCTGTGACCATAGTATTTTTTGAAAGGTGCTTAGAGGGGTGAAGGGTTGGTTAGCATGGATAAGGCAGCAGTTCTTGGACTGAATCCTTGTTAGAGGAGTAAATGTATAATTAAAGTGAATATATAAGTTGCTTTTGGAGGTAGATACGGTGAAATGCTTAGGAGCTTGATTTCTTTGAGTTTATTCTTTACACTAAAGAACCGGAGTAACAAGACCATTTATTTAGCCAGTGTAGACTTGATGGTGATATCCCTGATGTAAATGAGATTTTTTAAAAAAAAGTATTTTTTGAATTAAAAATGTGTTAGGGGAGATGCTGTTTCTCTCTGTTAACACTTTTATTTTAAATTGTTTTAACTTCTTTTTAATTGGCTTGATCTGCAGAAACTACTGTAGCTTGGGCAAGTATTTAGYGTGAAGCTAAGAAATACCTGAAATCTTGTTCTGAGTTTGGTACGTGCGTTTGTCTTCAAGAAGAAGCTTCCTGGAGGATATACGCCTTTTCTGCAGCATCCTCCCCTGGGTTGTTTTCCTTTTGTTTTTCATCTCGTACCAGAAATCTGTATATAGCTGGCGTGGCTGAGGACCCAATTTATGGCAGACCAGGTTACAGGGAATAGGAACTGCACAAAGATACCATGTTGTTGCGGGATTTACGGTGAAATGTGTTAGGCTGAAGGTGCAGTGTGCCCAGTGGTGATGAGGACAAATCCTGTAAGGCAGGGTAATATAGGTATTTATAGGATTCCTCATGACTTCAGGTTCTGGATAACAGCATAATATTCTTTAATTCTACAACTAAACCTGTGTTTTCTGACTTTGGGAAGCTAATGGAGCTGGGTTCTCCTTTTTTTTTTTTTTTTTAAATTAAATTTTTATTTTTTTTTTTTCCACAGGGAAGTATTTAGCCTTGATTTATACTTCTTGTTTCACTTCTGTTTGATTTTAAAATGGGGAAAAAACCCCCACCCAACCCTATGAACAGTCATGTGTTATTGGTATTGTGAAGTTAACGGAAGCTACAGCTATGAAGTGTTTAGTGGCTCCATAGAGAAAGAGGTGGGTGATTTGAGGGAAAAAATATTTTTAAAAAGCTATTCTGAAAATATTTAATTAAAAAGGTGTTGTTTTCCTGTTAAACATAGAGAAACTTAGAATTCAGCATAGTAGTAGAAAATCGTGAACAATTCAGATTCTTGGAAAAAACTTTTTTTTTCTGAGCAGTTGATCTGTCTTACTAGTGTTTCATTAGAAATGATGCTCCAGTATGGCAGTACTCCTGTGCTGTTTGCTAATACAGCTAACCTGAATGGTCAGGTACAAGCATGAAAGGGGTGTGTATCCATATCCATTGCTGCTCGAGTGCCAGCGAGGGCACTGGAGGTCCCCTCTTCAGTTCCGGAGGTGAATGCTCACCAAGTGGTACAGGTACGGCCGGGTGACTGGGATGCTCTGTGGATCGTTAGCCAAGGAGTGTCAGCGATGCACCTTCTCCAGGGGCTACAGTACCACGGAGGAACACCGATACAGAAATGAAGCACCTCAGATGTCTTGTATGCGCGTGCAGGAGAGTTGGGGGCTGCTGTGTTGGGAGCTCAGTCCTCATCCCGTGGTGGGTTTGGGAGGAAATGATTGCTGACTCCCAAGCGCAGTAGGGCTTCAGGTGGCGCATCTCCAAAACCTACCCAGCACATTAGTCAGTAATTGTATTACAAATCGATATACATTTTTATGATATGGTTTGAAAACTTTCAAAGTGCACAGAATACAATTAATTTCTGTGTGAGATTAACATCTGGCCTCAAGCTTTTCCATGCTAGCTGGTTTAGATGCAAAGAAAATAGATCTAAGCTTGCAATCTGCAAATTTATAAACTCTGATGTTTAGAACAACCGCAGCCAAGAACTGAAAAACAATCCAACTTTATTCATGATGTGGAAAAATATATACGAGAAGTTATTGTTTAATGACAAATTTAATTCTAAAATAGACTTCCATTTTTCATTTTTAGATGCCAAACCTGTAGATGTTAATAGTTGTTAGTTATTTAAATTCTGTTGTGGATGCAAGCTTTTGTTTAAGATGCATTGTATGGAAGGTACCTATTTGCAGTTGATAACAGTGCATATACCTGATGAGTTGCTTAAAGACTTCAGTGTAATAGAAGTCTTATTGATTATATGTGCTAGCATTGGAGAGAGGAAGTGGGAAAGATACTGATGCAGGTTAAGGGAGTTAAATGTTCGAGGTAATCTGCATCAATTACTTCTTTAGAACTGTTAGGTATGTATAATGTATGGCACAGGAGGGGAAAAAACCCTCCTGTCCTGGTCTTTTGAGCGTGACAATTTAATACCTTTGGATTTAATGTTTGCAAGAATCCTACCTGTAAGAGGGGGTAGTTCTTGTTACGCTGCTGCGTGCCCTTCTGGGCTTGTAGGCCAAACAGCTTTGTCACCGTGGGTCTTGCAATTATTTGGGGTGTGTTTTAGACAATTCTTTTGGAGATGACTTGTCCTATGGTTCTACTTTTCACTCTGTTGCTGTTTAAGTAGAGAAATGGGATCCCGTGCTTTGGTGCATTGATAAACATCCTACTAACAGTTCTATTTAAAAAATATTTCCAACCTACATTGTAACCCTGCTTGGCTCTTTTGTTTTTCTGTGCCAGGCCAGCAATGCTTTCTATGATATCAACATGCAAGTTGCCGCTTACCTGATTTTGTGTGCCCTTTCGCAGTAAAACTGCTGACTCTTTCCTAAAGTGAGAGCTCAGAGCTATGGTCCAGGTGGCTGTGTTTCTTTGTGCCTCGGTGGGAGGCTGAATTCCAGCCCTGAGAGAGGGAAGGCGAAGGCTGGCTCGAATTTGTAGAGGATGCTGCGATCCTTCTTCTGCGGTGGAACCCAYGAAAGGCACTTGCAAACTGGTAAGGAGTGTTGAGGATGCTGGCTGGAAGAAGGAAAGGTACATGCAGGGTCTGTTCTGTGTAAATGTATTACCAAGGTAACTTTGGGGCGAAGGTATTCAAGCTGTGGGTATCAGATTGGCAGTTGTTATCGATCTCTGGTCTCAGTGTACTGCAGAATGGTTTCTTTTGGGGTAAATATCCTGGTGTGCATTAGCAAACACAGAAAATACGGTTCGCTTGGAGGAACCTTACATTGCTTTTTCATTGGGATAATTTGTCAGAGAGTTGTATGGTATTGGGTGGGACTTAATCTGGCATCCTATTTTCTGAACTTGGATGACAGACAGGTTTGGTGTTTTTGGTTTTTTTTGTTGTTTTTTTTGTTGTTGTTTTTTTTTTTGTTTTGTTTTGTTTTTTATCGAGTCATCTGAGTTTTGAACAGATTTTTGATCATTCATTTTGTATGTGTGTGCCAAGCTTGTGGTTCTGCCACAAAAAAGTGTTTGTATGTGTGTACGTGTGTATTGCACTCTGCTCTTAGAGGAATATGGGGTCGGGAGAGTATTTAATTTGAATTTTAACAGCCAAATGTTGAAGCGGTCATCTGTCTCAACAATGAAGAGTGTAAGCTGTTTACTACTGTGTTAAGGTATTCCAAAATGCATGCATGTAAAGCTTCCCGGCTGTGCAAGCACCAAGCAGTGTCTCTTTCTCTGTAGCTGCGCAAAGCCTTACAGCTTCATGCATGACCTATCCCTGAATACGGCTGGAGCTGTGGGAGGGAGGGGGGGCTCTGAGCTGCTGGATGAGCACGGCTGTACCTGTGTGCTCTGGACCCAGGGCGCTCACCTGGGACCAGCAAGGAGTTGTTTGGTGAGAGGGAGGAAGTTCCTTAGTGCATCGGGCAAGAGAGCGTCTCTACGTGAAGTGCGAACGTGCAGCTTCCCCCCGCACAGGGATCACTCAGCATTTTTTCCTGTTGCTTGTACAGGGGGCTTGAACCTTTGATGCCCCTATATTCGGTCGGTTTCCTCCCATTTGTTCATCAGGACTTCCTATTTTAAGTGGTACTGAAAGTGTGGGCCACCAAAGAGTTAAATGTCTGTCCTTTAACTCGGGTATCTATGGGTTGTAAACTATGCATTTGCAATTCTGGCTATGCTGAAGTCAATAATAATAAAAAAAAAAAAAAAAGTCCTGTTGGCGTTGACAGAGCAGAGAATTTACCTTTTGTTTCCCTCCCCTGAAGGAGGCCCCGTTCCTGTCCTTGTCCTGCTCCAGTTCTCTGACTTCTATTGTCTCGTGCAGGGAGTCCCCATCGGCCCCCGCCCCGGCGAAGCTGAACACAGCTCGCTGCCCCGAAGCCTTACAAATTYGGGGTAAGAGCGGGGGAAAGGTAAAGAGGGGAGGTGATGTCTCTGCAGGTGAAGTTTAAACCCCGGGAGGGACTTGACTTATTTGATCATCCCCCTCCTCTGCCCCCCAGCATATCCAAATACGGTGATTTGAAACCTTCAGAAATAYGAAAATGAGAACTACTGTGTGCGCTCTCTGGATATCAGTTCAGTTATTGCCTAGCTAAATAATACAGGTATGTGCGTAGGGGTTCTTGCTAACATGCTTTTAATTATCTGCATTTATGTAATTATTATTTGCAGTAGAAGTTTCAGTTTTCTGTTCCTATAGCTATAGCAGCTCTACCAGCAAAAGGGCTCTAACTTGGCCGCTGTTTTTGTGAATTAGTGGCAACATTTACTGTTTGCTTTTTATAGACCACAAAGGGATGTCTTTTCAAAGCTATAGATAAAATGRCAAAGGGAATTGCAAGAAAGCAAAAGAGAATTGACAAGAAAGCATGCAGAGTATTTGCAGCATATAGCATGTATTGTATTTATCAGTATGTGCGGATTTGTGTTTGATAGGGTCACTTACATCTGCCTTTCAGCCTTTAGTTGAAGTTTATTTAAACAGATAAAATTTGAATAGTCCTTATTTTTGTTTCCAGAACTAATTGGGAAGTTTCCAGACTCTGATGTGTGTATATATACGACCACCACCTCCCCCCCRAGGTTTTATTTAAAGGGACTGAAGTCTGGCCTTTTTTAGTTCATAACTGAACATTTCAGAGAATGCCATTACAGTTTGTTCTGGACCTGGTAATATCTTACGTTTTCAGCAGCATCTACAACAGGTCTTTTTGACTTCTACAAAAACTGCATAGAATCATTACATAGTGCTCCTATAATCTCATTAAAGTATATATGCATTCTTCAGTTGAAACATTTCTATTATATTATATAGCCCTATTTTCAGGTACTTTTTGTATGTATGATTAATACATATTTTAGTTTCTTTTCAGTATTGTTGGGTCTTGATTATCTTATGCATTGCAGCATGCATTTTGGTTTTGCAAAACTTTAAGCTAACTCTAAAGTAGCTTTTTTCCTCTTTGCCGTATTGCTATTTACAAGTCTTTTGCATACAATGTAAGGATTAAAACTCAAATACCTTCAAAGTTAAACTAATTGGCAGRTAAAAGAAGATAGAAATCTTTACTAGAAAGAAGTGACTTGCCAAAGATGAACAAGAAGCTACATTTTGGCAAACAACTCTTCTGTACTATCATATGATCTTTGTGTACGTATTTTTAGAAGAAAAATGGGTAGGGTTGATATCATCCAAGAGTTGCCTGTTCACTCTTAACTCTTCTTCATCAGCTTAATTACCCTGGGATGTTACGGACCCTTGAGTTGCAGTACTGGCTGAACAGCCTCGGGTACTGGCTTCTGCTTTTGATCTGCATCATTCTCTGTTGTGGAATAAGGGTGTAGAAATAACCATTTCATAGTGATTTTCATCATCTGTTTCATCGGCTTTGATGCGTACGTGTTAATGTCCCCTCTTCTGTGCAGTGCATAGTACATGTTGTACCCAATGTTTTCCTCTAAGCTCCATGAGGAGTGGCTGGTTGGTGGCTTTGAGCCACGTGCTACCCATGGGCACCGTCGTGCTGGGAAGCAGAGCCGGGTCCCCGCTGGGGTTTGGGGTAACCCATCTGGGGGAAAACCCTCAAGGTGTTGCTCAAGATGAAAACCATCCCTGCGGCTGTTTGCTAATCCCACTGCACATGTGGTCCTAAGTGGTGTCTAGAGAAGCTGGAGATGGGTCGTGCAACAGCAGAGACTTCTGTGTGCTTGCACGAAATAGGGGTAGTGTTAATCATCAGATATTAAACGCAGTTTTGGCTTGCTGTGAACAAGCAGCGTTGTAGTAGGGAAGGGAAAGGCAGACGTCCGCCCCTGGAAGAAAGGCCTCTAATCAGAGGCGGTGGGAGCCACCCTCGACTACTCTCTGGGAAGCGTCACTGGGATGCTGACAAGCTGCAGCTGGCTGGAGTGGTGCTCTGCAGAGCAACTCCTCTTTGTTCCTGTTGTGTTAGGCTGCCATAACATGTGCTCCTCACTATAAATACCTAGATTTTCCAACACTATAGAATTTTGTAGAACTTCCTCCCCCCCCTCATAACATCTGTATGGATGTTTTGGTGTGTGGTGGGTTTTTTTTAAACTTCTGTTCCTTGGGGAATATTATTTTCTGTTTTTCACTGACTGCCATTTAACTTCAAATTCTTGCTGAAGAATTCTTGAGGTGGGTCCTGAATATTCTTGCTGTTCGCTACAAGGCTACACTCTAATCCTCGAAGAGGAGGCAGGGAGAGGTGATCATCCTGCCGGCATACTTGACAGCAGGGGAAGATGTTACTGCAGTCTTCCTTCATAGTGCTGCTGTACTAGGGAGAATGAAGGGAACTGGAGGTGACATGCACTTTACGTTTCTTTTTATACATTAAAAATAAATAAATTGTGAAATGGGGAGGCCCGTGGATTCCTTAGCCCCAGCTGCTGGCTGCACTCCTGGTGCTGCGCTGGCTTGGGCTCCCTGACAGCGTATCCCTGACCTCGTGTTGGTGACAGAATCAAGTCATTCCTCAAATTTGGGGGCTGCTGTGGCATGCAAGCAGCAGAGCTAGCACAGCCCTACTCTGCAAATGTTTCTGTTTGTCCAAATGTGGTGGTGCCCAACATGCCCCGCGTGTTCTCCTGCTACATTCTTGGTTGTCATCAGCTATTTTATGTCATGTCACACTTTTTCTAACCTGTGCCCTCTTCGGATGCTGACTTTGAATGGTTTCAGCATTATAGAAGCAATTTTCTGTCTCCTGGAAGCAGCTGTTAGAATAGGTTTTAGGAATTTAACTTTTGTGCTACATTAACCATCAATATTCTCGAAATGGAAAACTGAATCGTGTTGATGCTCTGAGAACTTGATGTGTTGCTGGGCCATTTCCAGGGAGCTTAGAGCAGGAGGGTGCTGCTGCTGCTGCACCGTACTGGCTGTTCAGTCCAACGAGGATCTTCTCTTCAGTTCTCCTCTAACAAGAACCATCCTTCTTATTAAATAAGATGATGGCTGCCATATGGCTTTCTTCTTTCCCCTCTTCCCTTCTTTTAATTTTGCATGTGCATTTATGTAGTAAAAGCATCAGGAAAACCATTTTCTGTACTATTATAACACTGAAAGTAGGTAAGTTTCTACTTGTTTTTAGTTTACTCACAGTTTAGTGAATTAAGAAAATGTTTTGTTGATGTTTGTAAACTATACTCCTAGAGTTCCTGAAAGTTCTTACATTTGTGGTGGTGTTCAGATGTTTAGATTTTTTTTTTTAAATTTTATTTTTTTTTTTCCCCCAGAATGGTTAATGCATTTTAAGATGACTTTTAACTATGGTAATATGACACAACTTGGTTTTGCAAAATAGAACTATGTTTTTTTAATGTGACATAATCTTATTTTAAAAGAATTTATATTGGAGAAACTTTTTTTATACTGTAAGGTACGTTCCACTTCTTTGTTAATCATTATGGTTTGATTATTTTGTTTGACGTGACTCATTTTTCCAAGGACTTTTATTGCAGCAATTACACACGTACAACAGGAAGCCTAGAAGGAAGTGCAACATCAGCTCACTGAAGATTCTCTGCTGCTTTTACAGCTGATTTTTATGTTTTGTGGTGTTAAAGTTAATGATTTCTTGCTGTGCCTGTTCTGTTTCACATGTGTAGTGTATAGTGTGTCTGCTTTATCACTGAGAATATTCTTCTGAACCCACATGTGTCAACATAATTAGTAGGAAACTTGTCTTTGGTTTTATAATTGAACACACAGTTGTACTTAAGTGCTTTCTAGTGCTGCTGCTTTTGTTGATCTAGGAAGTGACCTGTCGTAGCCATATAGAATAGTTATAATTATCAAGCTCTTCTGCTACATATTGTGATCTTTTAATTGCCATATGTGTTCTTCTGCAGTCATTTTGCATTTCTCTTTCTGCTCCGTTTTGAGTAAGTCTTAGAGAGGAGCTGCATATTGAGCAGTTCAGCTACTTTCTACCTACCAGAAAAAGCTCAGTTTTAGTTTTGAGGCAGTATTTATAGTCCTTCAGTAGGTCRTTGTTCCTGTATGTATGAAAACATTACTAAGAGTGTTGGTGAGGGCAAACCAGATGGGCTCGAGTCCTGGTTGCGTTCTCGCTACGTTCCCTCCTTGGACCACGGATGATATTCTGCTGCCTTCAGGACAGTGCTTTGCTCCGTGTGTGTAAACTCATCTGCATGGTACGGTGCCATGCTGGACCCAGTCTGGAGGTGTTCTCCGAAACACGAGAGGCTGTGTTGGAGGAGCTCAGAGGGTTGGTGAGAGGCAGCTCTGGCAAGCAGAGGAGAATGGGCTGCCCATTGCCATTCAAGGAGAGGGCTCCTGAGTGTGGCTCTTCTGCCTTGGAAAACAAAGGGGTGTTTTTAATATATATTTTTTTTTTTTTTTTTTTCCCCCCCTCACTAGTCAGCTCTTATAAACCCTCTTCAGGTGATGACTGAGTAATGGCTGCGTTTGAGGGCAGAGGGATGAGAAAAACAAAAGGTGRGTGCTTGAAGCCCAAATGATGTCTTGTGTAAAATGTTTAGGATTAGCCGTGTGCCCGTCAGCATGATAATGGGTACATTTCTGCAGAAAAATGGCTAATGAATGATTTGGGTTGCCAGGCTAGATGGTTTACCTGATGGTAACTGCTTTCTTGCATGTCCAGGGGTGGCAGTGGTAACTCTTCTATCCTTTCAGTCATGATGGAGAAGTCCTCCAGCCTTTCTGAGGAGTTCTGAGATTTTGAGCCTTGTAGCCTCTGCTTCMGCCTCCATGAGGAGCCCAGGTGCAGGAGGGCAGCGCAGGTGTCGTGTCAGCACTGCCTTTGACTTCGGTGGATCACTGTTAGTGGCTGTACAGGAGGTTACTGGGAGGGTAAATTTGTCATCTTATCTCTGGAGGACAGAAGATGTGGGTCTTGGAAGTGAGCGGGCAGATGGTGGTCTGAAACCTTGGTTTGGAAAGTGTAGAGAGAACGTTGTGTCTCTGCCCTTTTGAAGAGCTGTTGAGTGGGGAGAAAGAAATTAGAAGGAGGCGCTGAGCTGTTGTGTGCCGCCCAGTACGTCCAGCCTGTGGTCTGGTCTCCCTTTGCAAAGACCCGGCTCTCTCTGCTGTGGAGCTCCTGTCTGCCACCATGGTGAAGTTGATTCACTTCTCGCCCCAAAGGGGAAAATACCTCCTTGAGGCATGGCTGCAGGGCCGATGCTGCGAGGGAGGAAACACTACTTGATATGGTGGTAGAGCAGTYGGGGAGCCAGTCGCGTGCTGTTGAACATCCCTGTTCCTCTCTCCAAAACCTAGCAGCTTGCTTCTCCCTCTCTTCCTTTTCCTCCGCTTCTTCCCTTCCTTCTCCTTGTCACGCCATCCTCAAAAAAGGTGTGTGAAAAGAGACCAGGTGCTCCCATCTTGGGAATGCATTTTCCTTTCCAAAGCCTGCTGGAAAAGGTGGATAAGTAGCATTAGGCTCTGTCATCGTGTAATCTCAAAAATCATATATAAACAAACGTATTGCTGTTTTTTGAACCAAACAAACCCGAATGCAGCTAATGAAATAATTATCCCACTTGATTATCATTATTTGTCTAGCTGTCCTTGTTAAGGCAGTTATGCATACGTTCCAGATGAGAAAATGTATCTTAATTTAGTTTTACTGTTGCTGTGTGCTAAAAGAAAAAAAGGAGCCAACCTAATTCAGTCTCTTAGCATGTGTACGTTTTATGGAAGTAGCCTCAAATTAATGAATTAATAACTTTAACTTAGTATTTCTTCTACAAGACCAGATTGTAAGCCCCATGTTCTAAAGCTAGTATGTTGTGGAGCAGCTAATGATAAGAAAGGTGAATAAGTATCAGATTACAGAGTTTTTCTACATTAAAAATATGACCATATGTACCTTTGAGTAATTCCAGATGGAAGGCTGCTAGTTTATAATTCGTTGTTTTGGATTTAATTTCTTCAGAATTCTTTTTTTTTTTTTTTTTTTTTTTTTTTTTTTTTTTGGTAAACAAGCCAATCCATAGGTGTATTACAAGCAGAAGAAAATAAAGGAATGTATTTGGTTTGCTAGGTGTATAAATCTAAACTTTTCACCTAGTCATTCTCCCCTCCCACGCCCCAACATTTTGGTTGCATAGCTGAGCTATCAGGGATGTGTCAGGTTTAGGTTGGTTGTATAGACCTTTACATATATTATCATTATGTAGTCCCTAAGTGATCACATTTTACAGTATGATTTTTTTTTAATATGTATTTTTAAGAAGCATATTCAGATGCATATTGAGAGCATTCCAGAGTGAATGTGAAACCTTTCAAATAAAAGGTATATATTTGAGAAGGTTACAAACCTCTGACAACAATATTAGAATGGAAATTGTCCTGCAGCCTTCGCTCTGGCTGCCAACACTAGTGCACCCTGCAACTGCTTTTGAAAGAAACATACTCCGAGAGCTTGCCAGCTTATCGTCTCTAATGATTGCCGTCTAAAAAAAAAAAAAAAAAAAAAAAAAGAATGGAGTACTTTGTATTTATCAGGTAATTTTAAAGACCCTGTTGTTACAAAAGGAACCTTAGAAATAGGCGTAAGCTTGGTTTGTGTTGTCAAACGCAGTGGTTAAATATCCCGTCTCAGTAATTGCAGCTGCACTTTCCTGGTAAGGTGAGAAAAATGCCATTTTAGGTTATAGTTAATGAAGTCTTGATTGTTCCTGTATCTGAGGTTGCTTGGGACTCCCTTGCTTCAGGAGTGGTTTGTAGTAATCTTCCAGTGCTCTTACGCTCCTGCCCTGGGCAACTTGATCATTCTTGATCCCCACGGGGAATGCCTGAATCGCGTTTCAGGTCCTTATTAGTCCTTGTTTGCTTGTTCTTTATGATAAGGCACTAGGATATCCCAAGGTAATTCAGGATGATCATTACAGTTCTTACTATGCATGTCTATTTGTGTTTTCCTTAGTTTCTTTTATTTACTACTTCCTCACACAGTTTTAACAGTAAAAACTTTTGTAAGTCAGTATTGTAGGAAATAATAACTGTACCCATGTCAAAAGATTCTTTATTTTTAATTTCACTGAGAGCATCACATGGGGTCCATGTGTGACCTATTAATAACACAGATGATGGGCTTGGCATCAGAAGTGCCTCTTCTAAGGTGCTTTTTCATCTTCATCCTCCCTTTTTTTATCTCTGCTGCCACAGTCAAACTTCTGGAGTTTAAGAAAGGCTATGTACTGTATTTACTTCATAGCAGAGGAAGGTATAGGATTTAGTCTTGGCTATGACAAAGTCAGAATACCTGGAAAACTAATTTTCATGGCTGAGAACTTTATCCTTCTTTTACTACTTCTTGGGGCTAAAAATATTGTTTATTGATTATTCATGAGTCATGTGAAGTATAAAATAGGACTTTCAGAGCCTTGTGGCTTTTAAGCCTTTATAAGCTTGCCCCAATGACTTTCAACTGGTTGTTAAGTAAAGAGATTCTTTGTATGCTTTGGTGAGGTATTAGCTATTCGTGTCTGCAAAATGTGGGTTTTCTTTATGTAATGTAAGAAGACAGAGTTCTGTGATGTCCCTTTTACAATAAATGTAAATGTGAATAAAATGTGAGCATTTTTCTAAATCAGATCAATTTCAACCAATGTTACAAGTATGCGCAATTTAAGAGAGAAATCATCTTGATTTCTCAAGAAGCRTCATATTTTATATCATCTTTGTGGAAAAGTGCAACTTGAGTAAAATAGTTTCTGGAGTACAGAACCTACTGTACAGTGCTATTTCTGAAATACCGCTAGGAAAGAGGCCAGGGTTAGAAGGAGAGCAAAATTTAGCAGTATGGAGGACTGGGATTGCTAACGGTAAGCATTTTCTCATGCTTGTGACTGTACCGTTTTCATGCAGCAGTCTTTTAAAATGTTCAGAAGAGGCATAACGTGATATGCCTTTTTGGGCTCAAGTACTTTTGTGGTCATCTTTATCTGTGGCTTAGACTTTTTTTGGTTCAAATTCTGTATTTTAAAGGGTTTTGTCACTTTTCTATGCAACTTTTGCCCTGGCCCTTCAACATCTTAGATGAAAACAGTTCTGTGCAGCTAGATATTCCTGTTGACTGGCTTGTATCTCATTCGGTGTGTAAGTTTAAACATGTTCACAAGCCCTTGCGTATAAGGAGGAGGGTATTTCCATGCAGTTGTTTTGAGAAACCAAGGAAGGAATGAGCTTTTGCAATACTAGGCTCGTTTGTGAGGTTGCTGTTATAAGAACTCCCTCAGAAATGCTGCTTTGCAAATTAAATCCTACTTACTGTTCAATTCGTTTTAAAATTAAAGGTGACTTACTTGGTGAGCAGTTAACCTGGAAAACTTGCCGTGACATGTAAGGCTGGTTAACGTGTACGGTGCGGTGTTCTTTGCATGCACTTTTTTATTTTTAAACAGCTGATGTAGCAGCAGTGAAGCACCGTCTGGCATTTTTTAAGCTCTGTGGTCATTCCTCTACATCAGGGTTTCAGGAAGACGCTGTCACCACACCCACCAGCAGCTCCCTCTTCTTTGCGGACTCCTTTTCCTCATATTTCCTACGGTGTCTGAGGGATTCAGCTGTTCAGAAGCATTTGTTTGACTCGTTCTACGAGGCAACAGGATTTTGTTCGAGAGACATAAGCCCTTGAGTAAAACAGTTGCAAGCTGGCAAAATCTGCCAGCGTGTGCCCTTGCAAGGGATGGGGGGCTGGTGGGGGGTGTGTGTGCACCTAAGACCTGGAGTAATTTATGATAGAAAGCGTGTTTTGGAGCAGGAATGCATAGATCGCTCAGTTACGTCAGCAGCAATTTTCTGTGCAGAGCGTAAGGAAGATGCTGTGGGTGGGTGCATAGACAGCTGAAACAAAAAATGGCTGAACCAGTTACGTTCAGTCTTTCTACAGAAATTGCCTTTGGGTAGAAACTGGGCACGAGGAGCACAGGCCCATGTGGAAGTAATTTGCTGGAGCGACAAGGAATTAAAATTTGGGAAAAGGAAAGGGGATGTTATAACGGGAGGTGTGGTTGCCTCCCCCAGCGTACCCTTCCACACAAACAAATGGTGTTTCTTCAGGTGAAATGTGGCCTAGCAGAAGACAAAAGACAGCATCGTATCTCTAAGTAAACACTTAAACATTCAATTCATATACTACATTAATCTACGTAAAACTGAAGATGTGTGGAGGAGAGGATGCGTTAGGAGCTATTACAAAGCATCATCAATGCGTTCCTAAAGGGAGATGGCAGGTGACTTGTATTTACTTTAAGAAGTAAAGATTAATTGAAGAAATACCAAATATTATTACAAATATGAGACCCATGCTGTCCTCTCCTGCAGAGCAAAATTTGCTATGTAAGTATGGATTTTTTTAATATGTAGTAATTTTTATGCTATGCAAATAGCATGTAGTCTCACTTCTTTATAGTGTGGGTTGCCACAGGTGACTGCAATAACCGAAATGTGTTGAAAGATAAGGTGATGCATTGCATAAAATTCTAGAGTATTGTTGAATGACAAAACTTTGTGATACAGTTAATTTCTTCATAGAGAAGTTCCTCTGGGTTACTCAGAAAACATGCTGTGGATTTTGACACAGATATGTTTATAAATGGATAATATTTGGTCTGAAAGGCACCTTTTGATTACTTTGCTCTTTCTATATAAGTATGTTTGAAATCTTTAATTTGAGACCTCTGAAGAGGAAAATGGTAGGCATGTTCTTGATTCTGCAAAAAGTTGATACACCCAAGTAAAAACTGCTAATAGGAGTTGTGGTAACTGTTTAAAAATTACCCATAGACAGGTGTTCTCAGGTTAAAATCCTTAAATGTATAGAAACGTACTGTGAAATCGTTCAGGTTTTTGTTTCCCTAACTGAATTAGACAATGGTTTCTCCAACTTTTTTTGGTGGTCTAATTACTTTAATTGTCCAAATAAGAAAATCTTGAGTGACATAAGGAGACCACTGGGGGACAAAAGAGTGCAATTGTACAGTTAAGTTTTCTTGATATTTGTAGTAGACACATGTAAACTCTAATCTGTATAACCTTCCTAGTATAATGAACCGTGATATCAATATTAGAGGTGACTACGTACTTTCTTCAAATGTCTAAGTGGTTATTCAGTTTTTCTCTATTTTCTAAATGGATTAACCAGATGTATCTATTTAAATCCTGAATTTCTGATGCCACACTATCTTGAGTCATGAAGAGTGTCTCGTTCACTCGGGCTGCGTTTTCGTAAATGACACTTGACAAGCCAGCAGACAGGAATTTAGAAACTAGTAAGTGTTGGCATCTTCAGTCACTGATCAAACTCTGCCACACTTGCTCTCTCGAAGGGTTTTCATGTTCTGAGAGGTTTTTTTCCCTATCCTTACATCTGTTCATATAGGGCTTATTCTTTGCTTGTTAGCTGATTTGCAGACATATGTTAGTTGGGTTATTTTTGTGTTTATTTCTTTGCACTGGAGAGCTAGCAAAAACTGTTGGAATTAATGTGTATTTGCACATCGCTTACGTTATTGACGTAGGTGGTTTTGCTTTGCATCAATGTAACACATGCTCAAAGTGTTAATTTGCAACTGGGCAAGAATGGTGAGGAGTTTAGCATTTAACATCTTTCCAATGTTTTTGACAGCACTCCTGCAGTACCTATTCAACACATTTGAATGTACTCCTTTCATCAGATGTCGCAGAAGACTTAGCGTTTTCGCCAGCATAACGGGGAATCTTCCTAATACTGAAAGAATTTTTCCCTTCTTTTCCATTCTTTTTGTGATTCCCCCCCCCCCCCCCTTCATTGCACCCAGCTCAGTAACTTTTTGTGCGGCTCACGCAGAAACTCTTACAACAGAGGCAATGTTTTCCAAATGTAAGAATTGACATTCTTACTAATGGTTGAGTACCCTCTCTGCAATGTCTCAACCTCCATTTTTTTATTACAGACCTTTTAGTGCATAAATTCTCCAGTATTTTAACTTTTAAAGTTACTTTCACCCAAGTGTGGTCACCTCAGTCTCCTTGATTTGCTTGTGGGCTTCTTGTTTGCAAATGCCCACAACTTTAAGCAACATGGAGTGAGTGAATATTTTTGTTGGAGTTGTAGTGCTGGACAAGCCTGTTTTCTTTTCTCTCCCTTCCTTCTCCCTCCCCCCGCAGGCTATCAGCATTTCCTATTCCAGAGAAAGGATAAGATTTAGACTCTGCAGTTAGCAGCGTCCTAATAACCCCCTGAAATTCACAGTCCCCAAGTGAAAACAAAATTCTTCAAAATAGTAGTTTTAAAATGAAAGTAGCATTTTCAGTAGCGTAGATGAGGTGTGTCCTTGTAATTACAGGAAGCAGAATGATCAGTGTGTGTGTGTTTTTATACATATAAAAATACGTAAAAGCTTATTACTGGCTCTCATCTTGTCTTCAGGTTCTACTGGCACCTAAATTTTTCACCACTGTAGGTTCCTCTTACTTGTTTCACCTTGCTAGGAAATCAGATTCCAGTCTTCGTAGTAAATTTCAGTTTGTCTCCTAAAGCTAACATGGACTTTAGACACACAGTATCTTAATTATATTTATTAGCAAAAAGCAATAATTACTTCTGTATTCTATGTGTAGAATAGACTGGTTTCACATTCTTCAAAAAGGTGGTATACTTCCATCCACTCCCAACTTAAACTATCAGAGACTGAAACAACCAATCTCTTACCCTATTCTCCTTAGCAGACTTTCTGTCATGAGGACTGTCCACCAACATAAGTCAAAGTTATCATAACAGGCTTCACTGAAGTTTTTTCAACACACGCAACAAAAGCACAGCAGGCCAGATCCACTCTCCTTGATGGGGTTCTCTTGATTAACATCAACTGAATTTCTGGCCCAGCATGTCCAGTGCTCTCAATTCCCAAACATAGTTGTACTGGCTCTGTGAGACACCGGGAGGACATTTATATTGGAGGAAAGTTTGTTGTATCAGCTGTGTTACAGAAAATCTATTTTCCCTGGGCTGTTTGTTACGGATTTTTTTTTTTTTTTTTTTTTTTTTTGGCTTTTTTTTTTTTTTTTTTTTTTTTTTATTTTTTTTTTTTTTTTTTTTTTTTTTTTTTTTTTTTTTTTATTGGATAGCTTTGGATAGCTATCAGATGCTTCTATTTAAACAAACAAGTTTCTTCCCCAAGTTCTTCTCAAGATATTCTGCAATGAAGTACCTCTAACTGAGACAAAATGGGTGATACGTACGTATTTAATAAGTGACATCAGGTTTTGTTCGAACAGATTGATAAATCAGTCATTGAATTGTGACTTTAGAGTAGGATCTAGTGGGAGTAAAACAGCAGAGGGTATCTTAAAAAAGAAAATTTCCATTTCATAACACTTATCTTTCATCCCAGCTATTTGTTCCCCTTCAAGCCAAGTCCATACTACCAGCATCTGTGCTACCTCTGTCTGTTGCTYGAGGGCGAACCGCAAAAACGTATGATCTGCTGTATATAAGGTAGAAGTCTTTATGTACAGATATGTCAGAAAAACTGTGTGTTTGCATTTCTGGATTTTTTTTTTTTTTTTTTTTTTTTTTCCTCCCCCCTGCCCTGTCCCATGAGTTTTGACACAGCATTTTGGAGCATCTGCTCACAAGGGTATGTCAAAAGACTGTAGAGTACATCTTCTATTCTTGAATTTTGGCTGGCAGTGCATTTTGGCTTGCTGGTATATTACATTTGTAATCCTATACCATGCATGCCCTCCTAGAATAGATCATAGAATCACTGAAAAATGCAGGTTGGAACCTCTGGAGGTCATCTGGTCCAACACCCCCCAGCGCCGGCAGCGCTGGCTTCAAAGACAGATCGTGTTACTTGGGGTCTTGCTCCAGTTGAGTTTTGAATATCTCCAAGGACGGAAAGGCTACAACTCTGGGTACAAAGGAAAAAAAAAAATCCTTATTGAGAGTGGTTAAGAGCTAAAACAGGTTGCCGAGTTTGAGTTTCCCTTGTTGCAACTTGTGATGGTTGCCTCCTGCATGCTCCTTCACTGTGCACCTCTGAAAAGTGTTTGGCACGCTCTTCTCTATAGCCCCTGCCTCCCAAGGTAGCGAAGAGTAGAGTTGTATCCCAGTTCTCACAGTCTCTGCTCATACATGATGTGCTGCAGCCTCCTTACCATCTTAATGGCCCTCCACTGGGCTCTCTCCAGTTGGTCAATCCCCACTACGCTAGGGGACCCCAAACTGGACATGTGTCTAGCTGCTACCCAGAAGGGAATAATCATTTCTGCCAACCTGTTGGCTGCACTTTTGCTCATACAGCCCAGTGCGTGGTTAGCCTTGGTTGCTGCAAGGGTGCCCTGCTGACCCCTGTTCAGTTTGTCCACCTGGATCCCCAGCTCTTTTCTGCCCGCACTGCTGCCTGGGGTTATCCTGGCATTGCTTCAAGACTCTGCATTTGGCTTTGCTGAATATTGTGAGACTTCTGTCAAGCCAGTCTTCCAGTTTGTCCTGATGCTGGGGAGTGGCAGCCCTACGCCCCACCATTTCGGTCCTCCCCCAGTTTGGTGTCATCCACAAATAGGATGAGGGTGTGTCCATCCCATTGACCAAATGAAGCAGTATTGTCCTTGGTGCTGACCCATGAGGAACACCACTTGAAGTCAGCTGCCAGTTGGACCATTAGACCAGAACCATCGACATTTGGACCAGAACCATTAGACCACAACCACTGCATTTGAAGCCTGATGACCCAGCTAGTTTTTCACCCAACTTCTAAAAATGATCATGTATCTTCTTCTCTCACCCAGTCCTTACATTTCAGAAATGCAAATTTAATAAACAGATTAGTGGAAAGCTGAACAGTGGAACAGAAATGGTTTGTATTGTAGACTTCTAAAAATGCATCATTGCTTTTAAGAAGGAATTGGGAATTGTTTCTGAAAAGGACAGAGTCCAGCAGATGAATGGTGGGGGTTTTTTGTTTGTTTGTTCATTTTTTGTTGTTTTTTTGTTCGTGGTTTTTTTTTTTTTTAACCAGTTTGTATTCATGTTGAAAGTGGTACATTCAAAGTTATTTGAACTGGCAAGAAATTAAAGGAAGAATTGCAATTGTTTTGAGTTAATTTTTTTGGTACGAATTTACATTGTTTGAGCTTTATTGCACTGGTTGTGTGTGGAGGACCTTTTTAGGAAAAGCAATTGAGGAAGAGTGGTTTTAAGGGAAATACATGACAGTAAAACCACAAAGTATCAGGAGATTTCAGCATATTGGAACTATTTTTAAATCAATTTTGCTTTAAAATTACTGAAGTTTTAAAGTCATCTTTATGTATGACTTTTTTCTTTTTTTTTTTTTTTTTNTTTTTTTTTTTTTTTTTTTTTTTTTTTCTTTTTTTCTTTAAGGTTTGGGAGCCTCTTTTCCGGAGGTGGTGGCAGATTATTGTTAGTCAGAATTTGTTTTGTAAATCATTCTTCATCTGAAAACAAACTTGGGTTTGGTTTGGATAACCCCAAGGTCTATGAGCGTGGCTGTCCTGCAGCACTTGGGCTCATCTGCGCGGTGAAATGCGGCAATGAGCAGGGTTTGACTGAGGCATGGTGCAGGGGGATTGTTTTCCTGCACAGTGAGACATCCTTAGTAGGTGTTAGGAAGTCACAGCTGAACATCATGGAGCTGTGAACTCGCTAGGGAGAAGACGGGGATGGGAGAACATGTTTCCAGCTCAGGAACAGCTGATGTCCGTGAGCTTCGTGGAGCATTTTCCCACCATATGAATGCGAGGAATGGAGTTGCAAATTGGGGAAAACGCTCTCTGGGCAGAGGCAGGGTTTCCAACGTCGCACAGCAGCTTAATGCTGGAAGACTTCAGTCCAACAGTCCTGTTTTAAGGGAAGATTCGTATGAAAGTTCTGTATTGTGTTGATTGCGGGGATTTTATACCTCTGTTCCTGCTCTCCCTCCTGGACACCTCCCTCTCCATCCCCCTCCCCTCCTCGGCAAACTAACCAGCGCCCACCACTATCTGCTGCATTGACAGGTACATGTGTTCAGAGGAGTACCTTGTATTTCAAATAGATACACATAGCTGTGCATAATTCAGGTAAATCTTGCCATCATGCCTTAGTACATTCATTTTGCTAACCTCACTAGATCCATTATTACTTACACATTTTTTCCTTTTTTTGTTTGATTTGGACTTGGAAAAGTCTGCACAACAACAAAGGTGTATTTGAATGCCTTTTAACTAAGCCAAGCAGCTTTGATTGTCAAAAGATACACAAGTATGTTGACTTTACAAGCAGACAAGCGTTTAGTAGATGAATTAGATGGATCTATGGAAAATCTCTTCTATGAGGCATCTTGATGAATGAACATTCATTTTCATTATGCCACAACTGACCTGTATTATCAAATTTAATGGTCAGAACATCACCCACAAAAGAAAATTTGGTGGTGGAGATCAGAACTATTGTTTTGGAAATGAGCAAAAAATTGTTATTGAAAATTTGCATATGAATTTTTTTGTCCTAAGTGTTGATACAATTTGTTGGAAGGTTATAACAAAACTGTGTAACACTTTCTCTCCAAAAAGCTTTTTTTTTTTTTTTTTTTTTTTTTTTAAGAAAAAACCAAAACAAAACCAAAATTCTAAGAATTCTTGCAATGAATTTGGAAAAAATTCCATTCCAGGTATGAATTTATACAGCTGTGCATGGTACTAGAGATATTGACTTGTCAAATATAAAGGAGGCTGGAGATGCATTGACCTTCTATTCTTAAACACTTGAGTTTGCTGGAAGCACAGAATAAAATCATGATCTATTGCTTAAGGTGCTGGAGGTATAGATTGATACCAGCAGGAGTACTTATAATAAAGAGAATGCCTTCAGTTTTGAGTAAAAGCCTGTTCGCCATACCTTGAGGAGTAGTCACTCTCCCAAAAATAATGTGCTGTCAAATACAGGGAAAAAGTGAGAGCTGTCAACTTGCAGCCCAGTGCACCTAATGGAAGATGTGTGATTTTTTTTTTGATTACAGAAAGCAAAATCAAGTATTAAAATACATCACTATTAATAATTTTGTCAATGTGAAATTTTTTTTTTTTTTTTTTTTAAAAAATATTTCTTTTCATTGTTGACAGTGGAAAGTGAGTGGGTGTTTTGTTTGTGTTTTTCTTCCCCTTTCTACATGTTGCCTGAAGCTCATCTTGCTGTGGTTGAATGTGGAATTGGGCTGTGAGCTGTATCTGCTGGAAGGAGCTGCAAGTTCACCTTTAACTGCTGTTGCAGCAAGAGAGGACTTTGGTGTTGGGGAAAATGGGGCAGGGTTTTGAGAGGGAAAAGCACATGTTCAGTTGGGAATTTCCCTTACGGTGCCGCAGGCAGAAATCATTTATTCTGTTTTCACTATATGTAATTACTGGAGATCTTGGTCTTTGTAGAGACTTAGTCAAGATCATGTGCAATCTTCAAGTTTCTGACACAAGTCAGTAACTGTAGTTTGGAGCAGACCACTGACTTTTAAGCAGTTCTGTTGATCATTGGGTACATGTGCCCCTGGGTATAACCCTTGACTTGCAGTTATAAAGGTGTTTAAAATATCTTGGTCTGTCAAACTGATTGAAATTTAAAAATCAAGTTAATTTTGGAGAATATAATTACTATTCTAATAAGTACTAGTAATCTTGTAATTACGTTGCAGCTGCATCAGTTTGAGGAACATTCGTGTTGAGCTTTTGGTTAATTTGTCTTTTGTGCTGTTAGAAATAAGCATAAAAAAACTGGTGATAAAAATCTGACCCTGATCTGCAAGTTTGTTGGCTGGAGCTAGCGGGGTTGAGTACAGACAGAGCAGTTTGATTGCGTGAACCGATGGTGGCGATGGGATCCAAAACTCGCAATTTTTCAGCACACAGCTTTGTAAGAAATTCCAGAGGAAGAAATTTTATTGGGTTGCCTGTAAGGTTTTATACTTTTTTTTTTAAGACAGAAAGATAGTTAAGAGGGCGCTGTTAGCTTGAGAGCTTAGTTTTTTACTGACAGCATCACATTCATGCTAAATACAGGTCTTTAATCAAAAACCAATTTAGATGTGAAAATATACCTGTAGCTTGTGCATGTGATACTATGAAGAGCACATTATCAGATAATGATGTTAAAGTTTTGCTCTTTCACTAATCTTTTTGATTTCCCCCCGATGCAATAAACAACATGGTATAAATATTCTTTTTGTCAATCCCATAGGTTTAAATCTTAGTAGCAGTTTTGAGAAAGATAATTGCTAGAAGCTTTTATTGTGGTCCTCCAAAAACACCCTAGTATCTCACAGGATACTGAGCCTTAAATGCATGGTTCTGATTACGTATGACTTTATTTTTTTGAGCTTGTGATGTAGCTTTCTGTTTGGTTTTTTTTTTAGTAGCTGGTGTTCTTCTTGTAGATAAGATTTTTATTTTATTTTATTTTTTAAAATTCAAAGCTTTGCATAATTTCAGTGGATTCTGTGGTTTCAGCCAGGTATAAGGCAGTGGATTCTAACTAAAGCACTTGAGCTCTGAAAACATCAGACTGTAATACCTTGTCAGGAAGAAGGCTGGTGATGAATTTAATATGAATTTTGAGCTTGTCTTTGTTATGAGTTGCTGAAACAGAAAGGAAAAGTTTGTGTGTTGATTTGGAACTGAGATTTGCTACTTTCCTGTTATGCAGTGGTTTTATCTGAGATTGCCTAAAGCCAATTCTGTAATGCAGGAGCTTTTGGGGTTTTCTGTTGTATGGATGCAGCCGATCTGGAGCTGGTGTTCAGTCCACAACTGCATTACATTTTACATTCCATGAACATCGTGGTAGAACAGGAAGAAGAAACTTCATTTCTGCAGGGGGCAGAAAGCCTACAATGGAAAAATATTATTTTCTTTGTTTCTGTGGATTACAACAAGGGATGCCCAGAAATTGTCAGAAGAAATGGGAGCATAGCTAGAGTTTAAAATGGAAGAATAAATGGAATTAAAAACAAGGTTGGAGCTGAAATTAAAGGCAATTTAAGAAATCTGTTCACTGGCTTCTGTATGATCAGTCCTCAAGATTCATCTAATTAGACAGTCCAGTCACTTTTACCACGAACCAAAAGAAAAATGCAGAAGTTCCCACTACTTTCCTGAACGTTTTTGTTTCCCCTGGCAGATCTAAAGTGCTGACTGAAGTTTGATCTGCTCTGTGTGTGTGTGTATATATGTGTGTCTGCATATAAATAAAGTTCAGACTGCAAATAATACTTTGTAGGATCAGAACTGAAGAACTGGAAATCTCCCTTGGTGATGCACTGGCCTTTTCTCCCCCACCATCTCTTGCTGTACTCCATCCCTCTGCTCCCCTGGCTCGGCTGCTGCATTTTCCTATTTCCCCCAGGTGCAGGCAGGTGCTTAAAACAACTTGCTGGCAGGGACYGACAGCTTTTTCCTCTTTGTTGGCGGGATTTGGTGAGATCACATGGGCACTTGCTCCAGGAGTGGGGAAATTGCATTGCAATCTGTTCCAGCTAGGTTTTTGTGAGTAATCGCAAACTTCCCATATCTGTATTGTCTTAAGGTTTTCTATTGTTAATTGATTCAGTTGCATGAAGCTGTGACAGCTATGATAAGCCTTACCATTTTTACTTCCAGTTAAATATTTATAAAATGTGAATTTCACTGTATGTGGCTTGGAAGTCAAATGGCGAGTCTCTGAATGTATTTGTTTAACCATCTGTAGCCAAGTACAATTAGCATGTACTGTAAGGGCAGTGGTAATTATCCTGTCTAGTAAGCATGCAGAATTCTTCCTTACTGGAAGATTATTTTGATATTCCCTTGGTGTAGCTTGGGGCAGCAGGGAGGTGGATCCCCATGCTAAAAATAATAAAGGAAGATGCGCATTTGTGTGTTGCATCAGTTTTCAGCAAGCTTAAAATAACGTATTGTGCAAGAACATGTCTCCTTCAGCTGATTCTCTAAAGACTATTGGCAAGTTTAACTTCTTTGAACAAACTCTCCCCCCCGCCCCTCCACGTACATGCACAGAAATAGTTCATGTGGAGAAAGCTGTGTTCACCATTCAGGTTATAAAATAACTCATCTGTTTTTATGTCTTGTCCTAAATTCAGGAGGATCTGCACGTCAGGTGCAGATTAAATTGCACTAAGGAAAGGAAAGAATCTGTAAATATTACCAAATGGTGCAAGTAAGAGGTGACTTGGAATGTCTCAGGGGAAAACAAGTTTGTTTGCAGTTTCTCACTGAATGAAAAGGCTAGTGGTTTGTTTACGTGGAAAGGAAGAGGTAGCGTTAGCTTTAACTAAAATATAATATTTTGAATTTGATTGATTTGGCATGAGCCCTGGTCTAATTAAATAAGTGCTTTCTGAGAAGGTTGTCCATGTACTTTCTTCGGTTTCTTTGTTCCCCAGGGAACAGAATTGGAGAACGGATGTGTAATGTGAAAAGGTTTTTTGGGAAGGGAGGGGGGTGGGGGTGGTTGGTGGGGTTTTTTTGTTTGGTTAGGTTCTTTACAAGTGAAATCATATATGGGTGTTGTGGCAGTTTTGGAGTTCTGGGAAGTCAAGGCTTATTGTATTGCTTACTTTGGAAATGATGCAGTCTTATTGCCTGTTTACAGGGCAGGACAAAAAAAAGTTAAGRAATTGGGTACAGGATGGGGGAGATCACTCTGACGCTACAGTACTTCTAACCCTCAGCTTGCTGTTTAGGGAAGAGAGAACTTTTAAAAAAGGTGTTATTGTAACTTTTCCAAGTTGAACGGTTTGTTGCACTTGATGTTTGAGTCAATACTGAAATACAGCTTCTAGTATCTTTTTATATTGGCAGTGGAGCAAAATGAACCCATTTCATGGAAAGACTCCCTGTGAGCTTTTTTATTTTAACTTGCTGTAACAGGACTGATCTGAAATCACGTGTCTCTAATTCTGTGTGCTAGAGCCAGAATCTCTTGATTGCAACTGTTGGAGATTCAGCAATAAATGCATCCTTCCTCAAATACCGATGATGCGTTACTGCATGTACTTGCTCCTAAGTTGACTAAAGGAACTGTAGTACAAAATATCTTGTACAACTTCCACAGAGGTGCTTAAAAATAACTACACATTCCTCTCTTCTGTTTTGCTTTAGTTGTAGAATAATATTTTTGTTCTCTGCTTTGGTGAGTTTAGCATTTTGCTTCAATATCATTGATAGTTAAAAAAAGAGCATAAATGGTTGTCCAGTACGCTAAGTAGCTATTGACCTAAACGTTTAAAGCTTAGCCTGGAGATATGAGATTAAAGTATAACTTCCATAAATGAATTCTCAGCTCCAATGTTTGAGACTTTTATTTATTTTCTGCTCTATTTCTCATAGTCACTTAGAAGTTCTCCTACACTGTTTCCAAGCAGGTGTTTTCCTTCTGAGGCATCCACCCCCTCAGCTGGACCTTGCTTAGTGCGGTACATCGCTGCTCACCCTGGCGCTTCTCCCATTTCTTCTAAAACAGATGGCAGCTGGCTGTAAACCTTATCTGTAAACTCCGCAGGTCCTTTTGTCTGTCCAGTGCCTATTGCTCTGATCTTCATCTGGCATTTCTTGGGACGACAGCAGTGGAAATAACAATGCGTACAAATATCTAAACCCATCTGACTTGAGTGACCAGTCTGTTGGAAATACACTGCAAATACATGTTGCAGTATAGGATTACATTTGAAAAGCATCAGTGGATAGTAGCGATAGTCTGCATTGTACGTTACTTTGGGGAGGTACTGAATTGTATAATATGTGTGCTTGAAAAAGCAGGATTATGTTTAACTTGGAATAGAAAAATGAAGACGCTGAATAAAATGTTTTAGAGTATGATTATAATACTACAGAGGAGGCATGGTGCAGAAAATTGCGCTTTTACCCAGGTGGTTTATTCAYGGTCTCAGAAACAGAGAACAGGTAAGCATGAAACAGAAGATCTTTACCTTCTAAAATGTTAAAAAGAAACTCATCCTGAATAAGGTGGGGTTTGTTTTGGTTTTTTTTTTGGGGGGGGGGGGGTGTGTGTGTGTGTGTTTGTTTTTTGTTTGTTTGTTTGAAGGAATGTGTGTATGCTTTCAAAACTTGCATAAAGAGCTGACATTTCTGTTTGTGCTTTTGTAAAACACTGGCACGTCTAACAAAGTGAACTGAGACAAGTTGAGGCTATTCTATGATAATTATTTTCTCTACTTGAATCAAAATTTGAGCTTGAGTGTAATTCACAGAATAGACTTAAAAGTGCAAAATTGATATTTGTCTCTAAATAATTGAAGGTTTCCAGATATTACCACATATGGGAGTCTGAAGTTACAATTAGTACTCTGTTAAACTGTATTAAAATACTGCTGTATTTAAAAAAGAAAAAAAAAAAMAAACAAAACAAAACCTCCATATAAATGTGTGGAGTAGAAATGATGCCGTACCTAATTATCTATTGATATTCTGATGAACTTTACTAGTCTACAGTTAAAATTAAATAAATATAAATCAACATTGGATTTTTTTTTTTTTGGCTTGAATTTTATGTCAAATTATATTATAAGGGGCTTAATCACGAGCCCATTGCTGTTTACCTCTATTTTTTTTATGTAGACTGCAAGGTCTTTTAAAAATAAATAAATAACCTCTATCTACACAATGAATGTTCCCAGCCTTAACTAATTACTGATACAGATAGTATCAGAGGTATAATTAGAGTTGTGTACCTTAGGGTTTTTTTTTCACTTATGGCAAATGGAACATTTTCTCATACTTCATTCTGGTTAGCTGTAGGATTTTAAATCTCTTACTTTGAAGGACACTTTTCCTTTTTGTGTTTTGCTGCTCTGTGTTTGTTATTGCTCTGAGAATGAAGGAGGAGGATTTTTTTGCCAGTATAAGGACTATTTTATACAATTCTGCATTAAAAGGTATTTACTGGATTTCGGTAGTACTTACTGATCTGGAAAGATGAGCTAAGCTGCGCAACGTGCTTTAACAGGTTCCTGCAGTTCTGAATGCCTGCCTTGTATATACAGTAAGTACGGAGGCAGCTGATTGGGGTTGGCCAAGTTCTGCTACATCAGTCGTAATTATTTAAACTTAGACGTGCCAGCTGTGATTTAAAAAAAAAAAAAAGAAAAACAAACAAAAACAATTAACATTTTAGAAAGATCCTCTTCTATCTTCCCCTCCCTTTACTTATTTAAAGTGAAAGCAGATTCGCTCAGAGTCAAAACCGTTTTGAAAATCTTTGTGATAGACAAAGGAAACTAAGCCATGATATTTGTCTTTTTCACATATAAGAGTTTTTTYCTAGGTATTTCCCTAAATATAATATGCAAGAGTACTGCTGAAGAGGTAACGCTGAACTGGTAACTAATGCCATGCCCGAACAATCCCAGTGAATTTGTGGAGGAAGGATTCAGTTCCTGCCCTCCTACCCCTTCAGACACAGAAGCGTGCCATCAATAATTTGACTYGGGAAGCAATGCAACTTGAATAATTAAATTTAGGTCATAAAAGTTTAAGTAACGTCCGGTCTCAGAAAGGATACATATGTCTGGAGGGGGGGGGGGAAAAACAGACAGACGGAAGGGAAGCAGGAAGAGAGAGTGGTACACCAAGGTTGAGTCAACAGAGGCCCTTCAGAAAAGGGGAATTCAACCCCAGCAAAACCAATACAGAAAGCCATAAAATACATCAGACAAACGTATGGGAAAGAAATCAGAAGGGTGATAAGTCTATGAAGCAGATGGTCTACTTTGTAATGCGTCACCTTACAAAAATAGGAAGTAAGTGAAATAGTTCCTTCTCCAGTAGATAGTTAAAGGAAAAAATTAGGTGGGACTGTGGTGGTAAGTACTCTAGTTCTGTGGGGGTTTTGGTTTATGTTTTTTTTTGTCTTGTTAATAAGAATAAATTACTGTCAGGCTTTAGGATGTTAAATAAAAAGATGCTCAAGCTGGTGCATTGAAGCACAGCAAACTGTCATGACCAGTTGGATGTGCCAAAGAATTCTGGTAGAATTTAAGGATGACGGGGTTGCTCTGTTCCGAACATATGCATTTTACTGTCAGTGTGAGCAACATGGTGAAATGACAAAAATTGTATAAGAATAGTCAGTTATTTAATTTGGTTAAGACTAGGCAGGTTTATGAGAAAATACAGAGTAACCTGATGAAGCAGCATGAGTGGGCAACAAGGAGACAAGGACAGCACGTTGGACTAAGAGGATTTACAAAGGCTTAATTTACTGTCTTAATTGGTGAAGGAAGGGGGCAGGACAAACATGAGTTTACAGATAAAAGAGGACCTTGATGTAGATTCTAAATCCGGAATTGGGCAACCAAATTTTAAGTACACGGAAGAAAATGCTTTATCTTAGTGCTCATCTCCAAGGGATCAAAAAAAAAAGGGGGTGGGGGAAGCGTGTGAGACAATGGAAAGGTAGAACATGTCCTGTGAACAATGAACACTCAGCGAAACTAATCCAAGGAAAAGGAAATACTCCCACCCACTCTTTTTTCCTTATCCTTGTTCTCACAGAATTAGTGTTTACATTAAAAAACACATCTCCTTCGGAGGCTACTGAAGCCGAGAACTCTCCCGAGAATTGAGAYGATTTAGACATTCGTATGAGTAGCAAGTAGGAGGTGGGACAGTAAATAATCTGTTTTTAGAAAACTGTAGAATTATCATGTTTTTGGGCATAAGCACATTTCAGAGGTGTGGGGTGGTTTTTTTTCCCTTCAGAAGAAAGCATCTCTGAATGTGTTATTAACATAAATGGAGAAGCAAATGCTGTCCATTTTTAGAAACACAGTGTAGGTTAGATTCACCAGTAGTCTCACCAGATTGAAAAGTTTTTTTCTGAAGTACAGCCCTACCGCATGGGCAGCTCGTGACCTCAGTGTGCGTCAGGTCCTCCTGAGATGGGAGGAACATTTGTTTACTTTTTTAAAAAACAAAACAAAAAACAAAAATCAAATGCTTTGATTTGTATGTTGCTCAACTTTTGCTTGGGAAAATCACCAGGAACAACTTGTCTTTTGAACATACAAGTATCTTCTTCTCTCCCACTTTTAGCAAGTTGGTACAAGGCGGTAGCACTGATGGAGATGTTATGGGCTCTTAGCTCTGAATACAAACAGATTTAAACAGGAATTGCTCTGGCTGGAAACTGAACTGTCTTAGCAGTTCAAGTGCTTGYAAGCACTAGTGACTGCTAGAGCCACATTGCCTTTGTCTGCCCAATTCCGACTACTTTGCAGCCACTGCTGTCACCAAGGAAAAGACTTGTAAGGAGCCGAGATCTGCCCTGTAACACATGAATTTCCATCTCAGGTATGCAAATAAAAATCTGAGGRCTCCACAAAGACTGGTACAATAGAGTCAATCTTGAAGTTGTCAAATACAACTCTTGACTTCTCTTATTAAATAGAAGTTAGTTAATGTCAGGTTGGGCATGTTGGATCTTCTTGTCACTCCTTGAGATTTCTGAGATCAGTTGTGAAGTTTCAAAACATGATGTAGAAATTATAAGCTGAATTTGTAGGACGTGGGCTGGCCGTGCCCCCCTGTTGTGGTACCGGGAGCTCCATAGTTTGTGATTATGAAATAACCTTTTCTTTTGATGGTCAGGTTAAATCCTAACTAATTGCCATTAGAGAGCATCAAATGGAATGAAATATTTTTCAGAGGGGCTTTAAACTTTATAATGTACTTAACAAGTATTCTTCTCTCATTCGCTGTGTGTTACAGAGCACATCTGCAAAGCAGTTTACATGCCTCTTGCATTTATACTGGATTTGTTACACTTTTTTACCCAGGTGTATGTGTCTAGATCCTTGAGGTGTGAATTGCTTGTGCAGATGTATTCAATAGAAACCCCGCACTTCAAAGTCTGTATGTTATGGATGTAAAGTACTTTCTTGGGCATGAGGAGGCCTCATGTCAAAGTGTTATCTCAATACATTTTTCTGAGGCTTGTGAAAGGAAGGTGCTTAACGTTAACTTTTCTGCTTAGGGGGAAAAAAACCCCTTTTATTACTGTTTGGATTGAATTACGGGAGTTAATCATTGCTTATGTGCGTGGAGAGAGAATGTGCTCACTGAAAGCAGTAAATCTACCAGTTCAAGTTGTTTTCTTCAGCTCTGTGCGCTCCGTGAATTCTACCAGTATGATTTTCCTGTGTTAGGTGCTTTGAAAGCATTTTTAAATCCAGTGATGTCTGTTTTAAAAACTGGCTTTTGCTTGTGTTTTTTATGCCTGTTTTTGTCAATAGTAATCTGAATGTATTTATTGCACTCCTGAAGAGAGTAAGTGGCATTTGTAGGAATGGTTGCAACTTTTGACTTTGCATTTGTTAAATGTAGGTGGTTTTGTTAGTATAAATACAACAACACTTGTAATTAGAGTGATATTCTATTTTTAGGGAGAATATTGATAGAGGTTACATAGCCCTTATTAATAAATAAGAAAATGCTTCTTTTCCAAATACATGTTTACATTAGAGTTCCTAATACAAAGGAGAACGAAGTTCTCAGTAAATATTTTTTTTYCCCCTGTTCATAAAATTGTTTTGAAGGCAACATTTTCTTCTACCAAAAACATTAAAACAAGACATTTAATTTTGTTTTACTTTGCCAAAGTAATAAAAAAATAATTTTGGTTGTAAAGAATGTTAAAAATGAGGTGTAATAGAGAAGAATATGAACATCTAAAATATTTATTGCTTTTTTAATAGATCTTTTTGTTCATGTTTATTTGTGGCCAGTTGGAAGGAAGTAAGCACTTTGCATCCTGCTAAGTGTGGAAGGCTTTAAATATGTATTGCTTGGTGTTAACTTTTTTAAAACATTACTTATGACTGACACATCCTGGTGTAGTTTACTCTTCCCGCTAGCGACCTTGAAAGCACGTCTGTGCAATAATTGCTTATTGCTGGAACAAAAGATAGTTCTGTCTAAGATTTGTTTGAATTCAGGAAGCCGTGTTTGCCAAAGTAAAATCTTGGTGACGCAACTATGTCAGGTTTCAGCAGCCACACCTCTGCTAAGCAGTTTCAAGTTTTCAGTTTTAACCTTTGTTCATAGCTTTATTCCTTTTCCAGCAAAACATCTGAGGCGGTTTTCTTTCTTCCTTTTGCAATAGAGCTGTGCTAAGCAGAGTTTCAGAAGAAAAAGCAGCAGCAAGTACTGTTGAGGTTTGCAGTAGTTTTGTGTTAAGGTGACTGGACGGCAGAAGGATAAATGGATTCTCTTCCCGATCATTGTGGTAAGGATAATGCTCAGTATTCCTGGGTGCTGAATGGTGTAGATGGTGTGGGTTTTGTAGAATAGGATTTCATAATGAGCTATGCTTGATATCTGAAAAACAACACAGAATGCCATCACTGGGCTCCAGTTGCATTCCATTGCACAGGGGTACTGAATCAAATTAAGTAGGTGCGTCTTCACTACAGTTTTCAGTGTGGCTCTGGGGTATTGCATTAACATTTGTCTTTGGTATTGGTGTTTAATGCAAGAATACCTTTCTAATGAGCCATGCTGCTGAAAGTGCTCCCGCTAGGACTGTGTGAATATAGTTTTCACTGCTTTATGACAAGCATTTGCTTTTCTGTAATTATGGATTTGTAAGAATCCCTTCAAAATTAATAGTTTTTGCACAGCTATTACCGTTCTGAAGCATATTTTACTATTAATGTGCTGAGCTTCTGAGTTGGTCCCTTTGCCTGTGCTGTACCTGCATATATTGACCTCTATTCCCATGCTGTATGTGCTCCAGTGAGTGCAGGACTGGATCTCTGATTAGCGTAACTTCTCACCATTATCAAACTGAAAGGGAGCATGTAGTTGCAAATTAGCTGTTCTAATTGCTTTGGGTGAAAACCAGAGTTTTGAAATTGAATCCTGAAGGATCAGCATTTCAAAAGCAGATCCATCCGTTTCTGCCTGAAGCCATCCATATTTATGCGCGTGCATACACATGCGGCTTTTAATTATCAAATATCGAAGTTTTGTACTGAGACTCTGAAATTGCCCCTCAGATGCAAATGCTAATTTGTCAAGCCCGTAAGTGCTTTAAGCATCTTTTTTGAATATTTACTGAACGTAGAGGGCTGAAATCAAGAGCCATGGTCATGGAGAGCATTCAGTGCATTGTCAATACTCCTCTCCAGCCAGATGCGATGCCAGGGGTCAAACCGTTGTTTACAGCAGAAGTAAATAAAGCAGTCTTTTTACAAATGACTTGTGAAGGAGCGATAGTAGTAGTGTGTGGAGCCTCTACAGTTTGTTTGTCGCTGTGTTCAGCTATGCCTCATCTTTGTACTGCCCCAATTTGCTGCCAAATTACAGGACAGCTGCCAAAGACCCTCATTGAAAGCCGTTTGTAATAGTCTTCTGTGGTGAGTTACCTTTGTACTCAACATGGTGACGTATTTCATGTGACATTCATCAGCACAGTCCACTGTCACTGAGTTAAAATGAGCATGCAAAATTCATCAGCTACAGAATTAGACATTTTTTTTCTCTAACTTGCCAAGAATGCCATGTTTCTTTCTGTTATGTTCCTGCTTTCTGACTTGACTTCTTCCAGAGCTACTCAACACTACTCCTTTCGTAAGTCCTTTGGAGGAGCTTGTCAAGGATACAAGCATATTCTGTACCTTGAAGGACTAAACTGTAGTTTCTGCTAGGCATGGACTAGGAAAATGAACTTACAAACCCAGGGTTTTTACATGTGCAGCACTGTCCGACTAACTCAATGATAACCAGATTCAGAAACTTACTTTTTTTTTCTTTTTTAAAAAGATTTTAATATGGTTACCAAAGTAAACAGTTTTCCATTAGAAAAAAATTAGTGCAGTTTTCCATTAGAAAAAAAAATTCAGTTTCCTCATTGAATGCATTCCCAGTCATTGATATATGTTGACTTGCCTGCTGCAATGCAAACAGGGATCTACTGTGCTCGGTGTGATCAGAGCTTGCATCTGTCTAGGAGACAGTGAGTATCTGCCGAGAGAATAGCTTCAGCTTTACTTGAAGTAAATCTGTTATGTGATGGATACAAGATACCTGGAACGACATCCAGATGCTCAGGAGTGGTGTCTCCCAAATAGTAAACAAAAGAAAACTCTGCATGCCTCAGAAGTTGTTTGGGGAATGTACTTTCACCAGGAATCAGGATAGTTGCTCAAGTGTTTGATGTTTATTGAAAGTTCCCTTGAAAAAATTGAATTTTTTTTTTTTTTTCCTGTCTCTATAATAGTCAGAAATCGCAGGCCTCAAATTAAAATGAAATAAAAAATTCTTGCTGGAAAAGGCAGTGAAAAAGTGGAGGTATACAACAGCTGTCATAGATGAAAAACCTCTTTTAGCTTCCAGGAGATTGACTGACTATTGCCTTCCCCTTGGGCCACAAAGTGGTGAACGCTAAGGTGATGTGAAAATGGGATGGTAGAAGACTTGGAAAAAACATGAAATAATTTGATTTAAGAAAGTTTTAATTAAGCATTGCTTTTCTGGCTGTGTTTAGATATGAATGATACCCATTTACTTGGTGCGTGACAACCTCTGAGAAGGGCTAGGGTATGCTGTGGGTTTTTTTGCTTAGTTAGGAAATACGTAAAATTAAGAGTATTGATAATTGAGTACTTAAATTTATTCTATGTAGAGATGATCCTTTTACTTGAAGACAGATTTACGTGATATTCACAGCCCATAAATCATTCTTGCATTGCCTCCCTGCAAGACTATTGGCAGCAGTGTACGTTACTCAAAATATGCCTGTTTTCAATTAGTTCAAGGAAAAATTCTCTAGTCATGGAAAGAACATCCATCTCTATTACCCGCCCCAAGAATTAAACACCCAAATATATTTGCATGAAGATTACCAAAGTTTGCTCTGCATAAGTAGTGATAAGTGCTGATTTTTAAATAGGAGAAGATAGGAAGATTTAACACAATTGCCTTTGAAATGTTTCTAATTCTGAGACTCAGAGTTGTGATCAGTTGTGGGATAGCTCCTAAGAAACGGAGAAGTGCAGCAAAAAGCGTTTTCGGCTTGGAAAGCAGGAAAGATTTCAGAGAGCCATCTGTGGCAAGTACGACGTGTGCTGGAGCTGGTCGGTCACTGCTGCGGGATGCCAGGATGTGTCAGGCGTAATGGCAAGGCAAGGTGCTGCCTCGCTCGTCCTAACTCACTCTTCTCTTCTGGATGGGAGAGCAATGTTGATATTTGTTGCTTTTTCTCTTTAGCAGCAGTTTTCTGTACGCTCTTTATACAGTCTTTCCCCTTTTTATCTCTGGGGTGGGGGAATTGAGAGCTTTTTAGTTTTGTTTTGTCTTTTCTGTACAACACTTAGACACCCTTACTTTTTATTTGTGGCTTTGCCCATTTCATTGTCCTTTGGTTAAAAAAGGTTGTTTGGTCCTTGCAATTACAGGTTACGGCACGATCGCTCTGTGCTCTCACGGGTTTTTTTGTATAGCTAGTTCCACCTCTCCTGCATTGACTTTGTTCTCTTAATTGGACAAAAGGCAAGGGACGTTGCCAACTTTCACAAAAAGCTTCTTTTCTTCCAAGGGAAATCGAAATAGTTTTCGTCTGTGACTTTTTCTATTGAAAACCAAGTTTGTGTGAATTGGCATACTGAGAAATGAACAATGTCCCATTAATGTGGTCAATCCTAAATCCCTTTTTGAAGGCAGAATGGGTGATCTTGATTTGTCTGAGGTTGCCAAAGTAAATGTCAGTTGAAGTCTTGTGGCTTGCACTTAGCTGGAACAATATACCTGGCCTTTAAATAAAGCTTTTTTTCACTGCCTGATCCAGGATGGAAGAGCTTATTTTACTCTGTTTTGCTGTTAGTGGGCAGATTTCTAAGGGTACCGAATTAATAAGCACAACTGTTTTCTATTTTTCCAATGAAAGGGGCATTTACTTCAGCACGTACATTTTGATGTGTGAAACTCATGACAAAGATACGACTTTTTTAGGAGCATCTTGTCAGCCTGTTCTAGTGGGGAGTACAGGCTGCTGGAGGGCACGTGCGTGYGTGTGTGTAAATTTGGAGGAGTCTGTTTTGTGAACGTATGTCTGCTGCTTCTAGAAAGTGAAAATTTCCATAAAGTAATATCACTACATGTGTTTAGATTAAAATCACGGTGGTGTTTGTTCGGGCTGCTAGGGAAATGCTAAGCATCTAATAATTTAAGTAGTCATCTTTTTATTGTGGTCAAAAGAAGTGGGTCATTTTGCAATGTGCATAAAACAGAGAGAAATATACTCTGTGGCGGGATACACTGAGGCTTGTTGCTCAGGCATGCAAAAGACTTAATGCTAAACAAACACTTTATATACATATATATACTCTATACTGGGAATTACTAACATTTTTGTTAATAACACATAAGTTGGCATTTATGAGACTTTAAAAATACTTCGGAGATCTTCACTCAGGTTATGGCTATTCAAGAACCTGAGTGTGTAGCTGTGTCAGTAGGGGTGTCAGTGGAAAATGGGCCTTTTATTAAAGTTTTAGTAGGCAGTTCTGAAGGGCTGTATTTTATCATGGCCTGTAGCGCCCAACAGAAAGATCTGTTGTGGCAGATAGAATCATTAGGGTTGGAAAAGACCTCTAAGATCATCAAGTCCAACCGTCAACCCGACACCACCATGCCCACTAAACCATGTCCCTAAGCGCCTCATCTACACATCTTTTAAATACTTCCAGGGATGGTGACTCCACCACTTCCCTGGGCAGCCTGTTCCAAGGCTTAACCACTC